>JAOTQW010058740.1:0-17045 GCA_026260075.1 Sisor rabdophorus
CGAACCCCGGTCTTTCCGGTATCAGTCCAACACCTTAACCACTAGGCCACCCCTTGCCACTCCAGCACACATAGGGCGAAAAAGCAGGTACACCGTGGACAGGTAGGGCCACACAAACACACACTAACAACCACACATAAACACACACACATCCACACCCACAACTATGGGCAATTTAAAATCACCCATCAACCTAATGCACATGTTTTGGACTGTGGATCGAAACTGCAGTGCCCGGAGGAAATCCACGCATGCGCGGGGAGAACATGCAAAAACCCAGGGCCTTCTTGTTGCTAGGCGACCGTACTTACCACTACGCCACCACTAGGAAAGAGAAGATGAAACTAATATGGTATTTAGTGCTTTGAGTAGTGTGTCCTCTGTCGCCTATCTAATGTTACAACAAGCAAGGCAATTAATTTATTCATTTATATTCTATACCCGCTTAATTCCTAACTCATGGTTAAGGGGGTCTGCTGGAGCCTTGGCTGGTGCACATAGTGGCGAGAGACAAAGGTACACACTGAACAGGTCGCCAGTGTATCGCAGGGCCACATACAGACAAACAATCACACACATTCACACTTATAGGTCACCAATCAACTTAATGTACATGTTTTTAACTGTGAGAGGAAACCGGAGTACCCAAAGGGAACTCACACAAGTGGGGGGAGAACATGCAAACTCCACACAGAAAGACACTGGGCAACTTCATTCATTCATTCATCTTCTATACCCGCTTATTCCCGAGCTTAGGGTCACTGGGGTCTGCTGGCGCCTATCCCACTGCACATAGGGCGAGAGGCAGGAAGGTACACCCTGGACAGGTCGCCAGTCCATCGCACAGACACTCACATATTTACTCTTATGGGCAATTTAGAGTCACCAACCAACCTAATGTGTATGTTTTTGGACAGTGGGAGGAAACCAGAGTACCCGGAGGAAACCCACGCAAACACAGGGAGAACAGCAAACTCCACACAGAAAGACCCTGTACCCGGGATTTGAACCCAGGACCTTCTTGTTGTGAGGCGACCGTGCTAACCACTACGCCACTGTGCCGCCCAATGGGCAAGTTAAATTAAGCAATCATCCTAATGTACATGTTTTTGGACTGTGGGAGTAAACAGGAGTAAACCTATGGAAAACATTCAAACACTGCATAGAAAGACTGCTGGGACCTTCTTGATGTGAGTGCCATATATATATATATATATATATATATATTTACTTGGTTTACTCCGGTTTCTTCGACAGTCCAAAAACTTTTAGAAAAATAGATTAATATATATCAATTATATATAATAAATAGATAGATTGCACATGTTTTTGGACTGTGGGTGGAAACCAGAGTACCTGGCGGAAACCCACACAAGCGCTGGGAGAACATGCAATCTCTGCACCGAAAGACCGCAAGCCCGGGATTCGAACCCAGAACCTTCTTGATGTGAGGCGACGGTGCTAACCACTTCGCCACCACGCCGCCCATACATACATGATGTCTCATAAAAAATAGAATTTTTAAAATAAAAACCATAGATCCACTTAATTTTTAGCTTATAAAGCTTTGTTGCCCAGGATGTATCAGGAAAAGATACAAAACCTTATTCAACCTAAACCAACTTCAGCTACATGTTTTTCAGCATTGAAGGAAATGCCTCGAAATGTGATTTCCAATCAATGGTAGTCACATAGAGCAGATTTTATAGAAATAATTTGAAATGTTTATTTTAATCTAATTACACTGTATTTCTGTCACTATTTCTTCGAATAAAAAATTATTTCTACTAACAACATAACCTAAGGGGGCTTAAGTAGTGAAGTCGCACACATCTGACTGCATAATATTTTTAGCTGGAACCACAGAGGCCAGGGGGTAGTGGTGGTGGTGATCAGGGTCTTTGAGTGGCTTGCACAAGTTTGACTAGCATTAGTGCTAAATATAAATAGGGTCAACATATTAGAACACATGCATATACATAAACACATGCATGCAATGTAGCTGACGGACAAAAGTGCAGACAAAGGAGCAAATATATTATTTTTGACAGCTGGTAACTGGCCCTTCGAGGATTTTTTGGGGAAAAATCTCAAGTAGTAAGTCTCTTTCAATTACCTATTATATGTGTGATACTTGATATGGTAGTATGTCTATAGTACTAGACTTAGTATTCTTTAATTTGGCTTCTTTGCTTGCTTTTCTGTAGACAATAAATCAACAAACAGAAAAATACTAAATGAAAACCCAAACCTTGGTTGAATACAGCATTAATGGGACTATCAGAAAAGCCTGTTATTAGCCAGGGGCTTTCCAGCCCTGATCTGTTGGTCCGTGAAGCCTACCTAATGGCCTATGACTACATTAACTATGTAACATCCCAATCGGACAGGCCTCTTGGCCCTGCGCCATCGCAACCCTCGGCAGCACTGCGGCATGCAGGAGATGAGCTCCTCCAGCGCTTTCCTATCTTTTTCCATCGCTGGCCACGTGTCTTCAAAGACGTGACAGAGGACAACGCATGTTCAACGCTGCTGTCAATCCTGGAGGAGCACTTCTCTCAAACGAGTCGCAGGGATTTGGCGTGGAGTGCTGTCCTCTCAGTGTTCGTGCTTGCAGGTCAGATGGCACTGCACTGCCAACAGAAAGGCATGAACAGCATTCTGCCACAGCTCCAGGAGTCTGTGGGTGGTTATGTTGAAAGAGTCATCTGCCCTGAAATTAGGAATAAAGGGGGATGGGTACGTTGGCCAGAAAGGCAAGGTGAAATATGAAAAACTCAGACCAGGCAAACATTACTAAGTTAAAGTGTGTGTGTTTTCCCTCTCAAGTCAGGCTTTGTGGTTCGCTTTGGGGAGAAACAGACTTTGGAGGCTCAGCTGACGAAAGTGTGCTGTTGGAGTTTGCTAATACTGAGCATGGGGATCTTCAGCTACTTTCTGTGGAAAAGAAAATTTTGACTGACAGTGCCATCTCCTGGTAGACACTGTACCACACCAGAATATTTCAGTGCCAGATTATACGGTTACTCTTACCCCTTGGAACCTTTGCGTAAAGGTTTTACAAATAAACCAAGAACAGCACCACTTGTTAGCAGCACAGCTTTATGAACAATGTATTTAATAGCTTTTTGCCACTATTTCGATGTGCTTTAGAATTTGGCAAAGTTATTAAAAAATATATAAACATACTAGTTTAACAAACACCGAAATGGCATACCATGCGCTAAATGTTAATTTGTTCTAAACCTCAAGAGACTACTCAGATAAGTGTAGAACACTAATGCTTTCATAACTTGGTGTAATTTGGTTTAACACCAACATTGTTTATTTGGGGTATATGAAAGAAACGTACATTTACAGTCACCAAATCTTGAGGTAGTTTCTCATTTTCTCACAAGAAATGTAAAATAAATAAACCCATCTGGTTGGTCAATACTTATTTACTTCCATTTAGGTTTGCAAATCACAGCTAAATAATTTCAGGAAGTCAGAAAGGAGTTATGAATTCATTATTGAACAAGAAAGTCAATTCACTTTAACATGTTAACAAAAGAGAACTTTAATGACAGGTTTCTGTACAGGAAAGGAATGGACAGCAAAACATCACACCGGAGTTTGGAACAGTTTCACGTAGGTCAAAAGAAAATTACAGCTTGGCAGAGACACGTACACAAGCAGGATTTATGCAAGCTCCTCCTCGCCTTCCTCCTCAAACTCGCCCTCTTCCTCAGCTGTGGCATCCTGGTACTGCTGGTATTCAGACACCAAGTCGTTCATGTTGCTCTCTGCTTCAGTGAACTCCATCTCATCCATTCCTTCACCAGTGTACCAGTGGAGGAAAGCTTTACGCCGGAACATGGCAGTGAACTGCTCAGAAATTCGCTTAAACAGCTCCTGGATGGCGGTGCTGTTGCCGATGAAGGTGGCTGCCATCTTGAGGCCACGTGGTGGAATGTCGCATACAGCAGTTTTGACGTTGTTGGGGATCCATTCAACAAAATAGCTGCTGTTCTTATTTTGCACATTGAGCATCTGCTCATCGACTTCTTTCATAGACATGCGGCCACGGAAGATTGCAGCAACAGTTAGGTAGCGACCATGACGTGGGTCACATGCAGCCATCATGTTCTTGGCATCGAACATCTGCTGTGTCAGCTCGGGGACTGTGAGGGACCGGTACTGCTGGCTTCCCCTACTGGTCAGTGGGGCAAAACCAGGCATAAAGAAATGCAGACGTGGAAAGGGCACCATGTTGACAGCAAGCTTGCGAAGGTCTGCGTTTAGCTGACCAGGGAAACGGAGACAGGTGGTAACACCGCTCATCGTGGCGGACACGAGATGGTTGAGGTCACCATACGATGGGGTGGTAAGCTTCAGTGTACGGAAGCAGATATCGTACAGAGCTTCGTTGTCGATACAATAGGTCTCATCTGTGTTTTCAACTAGCTGGTGCACAGATAATGTGGCATTGTAAGGCTCCACAACAGTGTCTGACACTTTAGGAGAGGGAACCACACTGAAAGTGTTCATGATGCGGTCAGGATATTCTTCACGGATCTTGCTTATAAGCAAAGTACCCATACCGGAGCCAGTGCCACCCCCCAGAGAGTGAGTAAGCTGGAAACCCTGCAGGCAGTCACAGCTCTCAGCCTCTTTACGCACCACATCCAGAACTGAATCAACAAGCTCAGCTCCCTCAGTGTAGTGACCTTTGGCCCAGTTGTTTCCAGCACCACTCTGACCTGTACCATTCATTCAAGAAGAATTTTAGCATCCTTAAATTGACCACCATTTAACATAGGCTTTAAACAGTTACAATGGCTCACCAAAGACAAAGTTGTCTGGCCTAAAAACCTGACCAAACGGTCCAGATCTTACAGAGTCCATAGTACCAGGCTCCAAGTCTACCAGCACAGCACGAGGCACGTATTTACCTCCTAGAAAAGATATAAACCCATCAATTAATTCAGATATAGGATACAGATAAAATAAACAGACATCAGTTACATACCTGAAGCCTCGTTGTAGTAGACATTGATCCTATCCAACTGAAGGTCACTGTCACCATGGTACGTGCCAGTTGGGTCAATGCCATGCTCGTCACTAATAACCTCCCAAAACTATAAAAAAAAATTAATTGCTTATCTTTGCCAAGTGAAATGTTTGGGTTCACAATTTTACCATTTTTAACAGGTTAAATAGAAATGAAACATTTACAACGCAAGTTAAACTATAGTCAACGGATATAAAAATTTAGGTCGTGAGGTAATTTTTGTAATACTGAACGTTTACCAGATTAGGACAAGAGAAAGCCCGCGAAAACACCAGCCAATCACAACCATTCCCCAGGCACGCGCTCCAGAAAAATTCAAAATTTAACTGCCAAGATAAATGAGGGGGGGGGGGGGACCCGCGCACGCGGCCTTGGCGCCGGTTGGCTGAAATCCATCGCCAGCTTTTTTTTTTTCCTATTAGGCTACGTCACCCTAAATGTAGCCCCACCCTCATCCGGCTAAAAGGCGCGCCGAGTTTCCTTTATAGTCCAGAAACAAAAAATAAATAAATAAAATGCGTAATAAATGTAATAAACAACAATCCGATATGGTTAATATTATCCACCCCAAAAAACCCTTTATGAATATTCAAAAAAATATGAGATGAAAAACATTTTAAAAAGCACCCGTCATAAATTATTTGACACCCAAAGAGTCCATGCATTTTTAATTAAAAAAATAAAATCTAAACCGCCAAGTAAATAAAAGAGTCGTTTATCCCCTCCTTGTACAACTTAAAATAAAAATATGAGGAAGCACATGCTGATGGCGACCCACACAGACAATGGCTGCCCAACGACGGAGTCTAGGCACCAATTTTCAAACAAAACCATAGAGAACACCATCGAAATTAATTGCTTGGTAGGGGTTTATTTTAAGAGAATAGCTAGTAGCAAGCGTTAAGCAAAAATATTAAATTCAGATAAAACAAAGAAAAAATAAATGTACATATAAAACAAACCTTGGCTCCAATCTGGTTACCGCACTGACCAGCCTGAAGATGCACAATTTCTCTCATGTTTGCGTTTTCTTAACTTTGGCCTACTATGAGAACTACCACTGTTACCTCTCCTTCTTTTACAGAAGTGCGGGAAACGGCGCAGTTTCTCGGTATAAGTACTGTAACGTAGACCCGCCCCCTAGTTACCGGCATCTATACGCAATTGGTTAAAATGGCTAAAAAAAAGCTGCCTGAACGCATCCGTAGTCGTTGTTGTTTGGTGTACACAGCCGTCACTCAAACCGGGCATGGCGAGCCTCGTCATGGCTAAAATCATGCTAACTTAAAAGCCATGCTAGTCTATGCGCCAATAAAATACTTGAAGTGCTTAGTCTAAAAACAGATCCTACCTTGTGTATGTAAAGGACTAAGATGTTGAAAACGTCGATTTATGTTAAAGGAGGTAAAACTATAACTACCCAGCTAGGTAGCCGTCCTAATATAGCAGTATGCTAGTATTAAATCAAATTAGCCTCGATTTATAAGATCTAATAAACACAGTGCACAAATCTCAAAAACCTTGGCATGTACACACCTACACACATGGTAAAATTAAAACAAATATTTTTTCATTCAGAAATGGGTTGTGAATATGGAATGTTTGTGTCTGGGTGACATGCATGGTCTTGAATGAAACCTGTTTTTGTAAAAATGCACAACTTCACAATACAGAACAGGTTTGGATGAAACAAAATTTCAAGATGTATAATTACATCATCGCCCAACATGGCACCAAATAATGCATTAAAGCAGGTTAATTATGACTAAAATTGTAAGAGTGTAGAATATGTTCCTCCAGAAGATCTTGATGTCGCCATGGCAAATATTAAAAGCATAATTTGCACAATTTCATCCAGCAATATTATTAATGATGTGCGACACCCCATGTAACCAGTTATCAAACAATTTTTATTCCCATTTACCTACAAAAATCACTATAAAGAAATCCCCAAATGTTCTTAACTGAACAGTTACACCACATACAATGTTGTCCTGCAATTATATTGCAACAAAACATCTAAAAACATTACAATAAATATTAGCAAGACACCCCCTATAAAGGAGTGTTTTTGCAGGTGGTGACCACAGACCACTTCTCAGTTTTTATGCTTTCAGGCTGATGTTTTGATCAGTTTTAAATGCTAGCGGTGCTTTCACTCTAGTGGTAGCATGACTGACCTCCAGCAGACCACAAATGTGCAAGTGTCTGCTTATAAGATCAGAAAGGGTGGTATCCATGAAAGTGGTATTAGGGCCTGACATCAACATTTCGCCACTGGCACCCTGTACTCTTGACAAATAAAAACAGATTCCCACTGAACACATGTGACAGAGTCTGGAGACGCCATGGAGAGCGTTTCGCTGAATGCAACATCCTCCAACATGACCGGTTTGTCAGCGGGTCAGTAATGGTGTTGGGTGGCATTTCTTTGGAGGGGCGCACAGCCCTTTATGTGCTAGCCAGAGGTAGCCTGACTGCCATTAGGTACTGAGATAAGATCCTCAGTCCCCTTGTGTGCCCCTGTACGTATAAACGTATGTAGAAGTCTTCTAAGCTATGTTTACGAATTGTTCACCTCTTGTTCCTCTGAATAGCACAGACAGGATATTAAACATCTCCCCATCCACCAGCATGGGTTTTTTTCCTGTATGCATGATAGGGAGGGGTTTACAGCTCAGCTCAGTCCATTTCCTATTTCAAGCAATTAGCGAGCCATTTTGCAGCCTACAGTAAGTGATCTCAGCCCCCCCCCACATACACACATCTTGTTGCATAAAGAGAGAACAACAAAGTAAAATGGCTGCTTATGTTCAGCATGTGGCCCACAGGTGACAGCGGCAGACAAAGGAAAGGGGGTCTAAGTCTGGGATCTTTTGTTCTCTCTGTGTTTGTGTGAATTATTAATAGCTAATCGCTATGAAGGTAACAGAAAGCCAGGAGACACAGAGCTGCTGTGGTACAGTTGCCATGACTTAGCGATCGAGCATGTGAGATTTGTCACATTATGTTCTGTGATGAATAGAAGGGGGGTATTTCCGAGGTCTCAAGGGCTTTCTGTGATGACCAGCAGTAGCCAAACAGATGGGATATTAGATAGGAACCTTTGGATCTCCATGCCACATTTGGGGAGAATAAAACCTGCTAACCTAATTCTACACAATGAAAGAACACAAAAGCATATACAAAGCTGCCTGGTGAAACAAAGCCCTTCACCCTCGCTTGTTGACCAAATGAGATGACTGTAAATCAGGTTGAATAATGATGTCTCTAAGCTTTATTTGTTAACTGAAGTCGGTAGAAATGCCACACACATTCTACATTCCCTTTAAATTTTAATATGGATTGTTATATCCTTCCTTCACTTTCTAATCATTGGTTATATCCAAATTATAAAACAAAAGAGGCAGTGTGTGCTAGTGAAACAGATAGCGTCACTGCAAAACACTTCCCCCATTTCATACAGCTCTGCTTCCACAGCCTGCTTCTGGCAGCTTAATGGCTAATTGATTTAGTGGGAGATCAGGCTGCAAATCTTGAGGTGTGGCAGGCTCGGGAGTCATAGTGCTCTGAAGATGAGTGTGCGTGTGTGTACATACTGTATGTATATAAATGTAATACACTTGCATAGTAATACACTGATATAGACATTTTATTCCATTTTAGCATCAGTCAATGCTAGTCTAACAGAATAGAATTTACTAATAATTTACTACTACTTTACTTACTAAAGTCTTAAAGTTCAACACATATATATGTTTTTGCCACTCTTTTTGTCCTATGTCATGTGTGCAAACGACATAAACCAGAAAATCTGGAAGCAATAATCATTCTTCAGCCTCCCAATAAAAGCAACAAAAATTACTTTTTAATTATTTTTAATTTTGTACAATTAGAATTCTTCAATTATTCGTATTCACTTTTTGGACACATGACATCTTTTCCTACTATTCAAAAAAATTTGACACTGTGTTTTAGTGTCATTAGGAATTAAAAAATAAAAATAACCTTCAAAAGTCTAATAAAATCTAAAGGGCAAAATGCTAAAACATGTTTAAATTAAATTGCACCATTTGCAATGCAGTTTTTATTGACTGATCCTTTTAAATACACTATACTGCCAAAAGTATTACTTCACCCATCCAAATAATCTTAATCAGATGTTCCAATTACTTCCATTCCCACAGGTGTATAAAATAAAACAACTATACATGCAGTCTGTTTTTACAAACATTTGTGAAAGAATGGGTGGCCCTCAGGAGCTCAGTGAATTCCAGCGTGGAACTGTGATAGGATGCCACCTGTACAACAAATCCAGGCGTGAAATTTCAATGTGCCTAAATATACAGCAGTGAACTGTCAGTTGTATTATAAGAATGTGGAAGTGTTTGGGAATAATAGCAATTCCACTACGAAGTGGTAGGCCAAGTAAACTGAGTAAAATCATCAGATTTTGAGGCGCATAGTGTGAAGAGATCACCAACTTTCTGTTGAGTCAATCACTACAGTCCTCCAAACTTCATGTGGTCTCCAGATGAGCTTTATGGAATGGGTTCTCATGGTCGAGCAGCTTCATCCACGCCTTAGATCATGAAATGCAATGCAAAGTGTTGGATGCAGTGGAGTAAAGCATGCCGGACTGTACAGCAATGAAGACGTGTTCTCTGCAGTGACAAATCATGCTTTTCCAGTCTGGGCCATTCTGGGTCTGGCGTTCTACAGGGGACTGGTACTTGTTGACTCTATTGTGCCAAGTGTTTGGTGGAGGGGGATTATGGTGTGGGCTTGTTTTACAGGATCTGGGCTTGGCTCCTTAGTTCCAGTGAAAGGAATTCTGAATGCTTCAGCATAGCAAGACATTTTTGGAGCTGGCCGCTTCCTCTTCTAACATGACCATGCACCAGTGCACAAAGCAAGGTCCATAAACATGATGTGGATGACTTGTCTGGCCTGCACCTCAAGGCAGGTGAGCGAATTCTTTTGGCAATATAGTGTGTTAGTATTGATTTTAAACATTTTACTTCATCATATTATCATATCATCTTTAACTGGATTCTTCAGAGGAGCCTCTATGCTCTATGCAAGCGCGGGGAGAACATGCAAACTCCACACAGAAAGACCCCAAGCCTGGGATTCGAACCCAGGACCTTCTTGTTGTGAGGCAACGGTGCTAACCATTGCGCCACCGCGCTGCCCCACTGTAATATTAAAGCAAATATTACGCTGCCTCTGTGTGCTGTTTTTTTTTAAGTGCTCTGCAGTAGCCTGAGGTAATAAAAGCACAAAGGTGATTTGTTCTTGTATAGATCCTCTAAGGCTGAGGGCTCTTTTGACTCAGCATCTGTTACCCACTGTGCCAACCTCTTCTCACATCGTCACGTTAGGTTTTCAAACAAATATTTATGTGATTTTTTATGATGGGCTTCAGTGATCGGAATATTAGCCTTACAATAATAAATGCCATTACTAATCACGCTTTTTGGTAATGAATAATCAAAAATTACTGTCCCCTATGTAAAAACGTCGCTAACATTACCAGTAATTCAGAATGAGTAGTTCAGAATGGGTAATGACTGGAAAAGTAAGTGGATTATATTATTAATAAATTAAGATAAATAATACATTCAAATTTTGTTACATGCAGGATTATGCACAGTACAACATCTAATTAAATGTTATATTTGCATATCTTATTTTGGAAGGTTAGGGATTAGGGCGCAGGGTCAGCTATGGTGCAGTGCGCTATGGTGGTTGACTCGGCAGGGGTGGGGCTTAAGCTGAGATCTTTTTGGTCTTCCGATCAACAACTCAGCGTCTTAACCATAAGAGCCACCACTGCCCCTAAGTAATCTGATTATATTATATTTTAATACATTTTTTTAAGTTGAAAGAAAGTTTGAGTAATATTTTAAAAAGATAAATTGAGTAATCATTTGAAACTAGATAGATAGATAGATAGATACCATATCATCAGTTTAAAATGATTAATAATAATAATTTAGTGTAGTGCGGTTAGCGTGGTGGCGCAGTGGTTGGCAAGATCGCCTTCAAAACAAGAAGGTCCTGGATTCGAATCCCACGAGGTCTTTCTGTGCGTAGTTTTTATGTTCTCACCGGGCTTGCGTGGGTTTCCTCTGGGTGCACCAGCTTCCTCCCCTTCCTCCTAGGTACATTAGTGACTCTAAATTGCCTTTAGGAGTGAGTGTGTGTGGTTGTGTGTTTGTGGTCCTCTGATAGACTGGTGACCTGTCCATGGTGTACCCCTGCCTTTCGCCCTATGTGCGCTGGGATAGGTTTAGCAGACCCCAGTGACCCCTGGGTATAGGGGATGAATGAATGAATTTAGTGTGGGCCGGCTTGTTGGCGTAATGGTTAGCATGGTCGCTTTACAGTAAGAAGGTCCCAGGTTGGATTCCTTGCTTGTCCTTCCTGCCTTTTACCCCTAGAAAGTTGGGATAGGCTTCAGCAGACCCCCGTGAACCCTAAATTAAGAAATAATAATATAAGCGGGCTAGAGGATGAATCAATGAATGAATGAATGAATTATTTGGTATACATTTGACAAGTTTTGACAATGCAATTGGTTACTTTCCCTAATTTATTTATCTTCTATACCCACTTATTACCTAACTTGAGGTCAAAGGGGTTCGCTGGAGTCTATCCCAGCGCACATGGGACATAAGGCATGGGTACACCCCAGACAGGTCGCCATTCCATTGCATAGCCATTGCAGTATTACCAATCAACTATGTACTTGGTAATGGACTGTGAAATAAAACTGAATACCCAGAGTAAACCCACACAAGCCCTTGAGAACCACTTTGCCACCACGCCGCCCACTTTCCCTGATTAGGTAATTTTTTGATAATGTAACTCAGATACTATGACTAATACATTTTTAAAGACACATCCCAACAATAGTGCAAAAAATGTCTGGTTTCCTTCTACCTCATCTCAGGGAATTTTTTCTTGCCATAGTCACCTTCAGTTTGCTCATATGGGACAAATGTATACTTTTCACTTTTATTACATTCTGTGTAGAGTTACTTTAAGACAATGTCTGTTGTTAAAAGTGCAAAAAACTAAAATTAAATAGAGTAAAAAAATTTTTTTAACGCAGTTCTATAAAAAACCTATAGAAAAACGGTGGAGTGTGTCCAATGTGCTAAAATGCAACTGATATACAGTCCTATTGAAAGGTTGGAAGATTTCGGGTTTAATTCCCACCACATAGCTGCCACGGGTGGGCCCCTGAGCAACCTTTAACTGCTCTATTTTATACAAATTAAAATAAAAATCACTTCTGAAAGCAGAGTCTGCAACATGCCAGACGGTAATTTACTATTTATTTAAATATTATCACAGACACATGTGATATCAAACATTTTTATCTCCCATTTTGCTTTTTGATAAAGCTTCATTCTTCCGGTAAGACTTTTACTACAATGTGAATCTTGAATGTAATATCTCTGTATCCAACAGTAAGAAGATCTGGGGTGCAGTCAGCATTAATGTTCATCCCAAAGGTGTACAGTGGTGTTCGTCCTAAATTTTATGACTCTGGATCATTGTCAAGCTGGAACACTGTTGGAGTCTCTTAATTCCAATGAAGGTATGATGTAATGCTACATATAAAAGCATTCTAAACAATTCTGTGCTTCCTTATTTGTACAGTTTGGAGAAGAACCAAAGATGGACCTGATTTTTGCCAATATAGTGTTCTATTTTTATTTACTGCAGACCAAGTAGGTGCAATTTATGAAATAACATTGTATTCTGGCAAGTTTTCAAAATACTGACAATGCATACTAATAAGGGAAGGGGAACTCCTCTCCATCTAACCCCCATTATTTGACCAATTACAATGTAGCCTGGTTGCCAAGGAGATCCCGAGATTGCTAAGCAATACTTATATCCTGGGGGAAAAATCCATATCCAGCATTAGGTGTGGTAAAGACTTTTTGTTATTTGTGAACAGTATTGGTATAGGGCAGCCATCTTAGATAACTATGAATTGCATTTTGAACCTAAATCCTGGAGCAGTAATAAAAGCTCTTATGTAGCTTTTTGGTGATAAAATGTTAAACAACACATGTGACTTATTAATCAAGTAGTGTGATTTTATATTATAATCATTATTCGCTGTATAGTCATGGATGATTGGAATGGAAGAGCGTGTAATAAATGCTCTTTTATATGTTCAGCTGTCTAAGACCGAGCATATGCAGTTCCAAGGGAATGTCCACACAGAATCAACACTGGCTCCAACTAAAGCTCTATATCCTTCTCCATTTGTCATAAACCAAGCTTGTAGGGACTTACACATCTATGAATTGTGAAAGAAAATTTAATCCCGGTTTCAATTATAACAGAAATACTATGTCCATGAATGACCTGTGCTGAGACTTTAGTCATCACATTAGTATAATGTGTAGCTCAGTTCTTTTTTAAAACAGAAATAAAGAGGACTTTATGTGAGGAAAAAAATCTGCCCTGGTAGCTCTGCCAAGACTTGCTGCAGTCCAATGCTTTTTGCCCATCCCCCCCATCATCAGCCCTGCCTCTAAGGGAGCTAGCTAGCGGTGAGTCAGGTGCATGATCCCAAAGGGTATCTTTTACACAAAGCTGACTCAGCTGCTACAAATACACACACACTGCTTCTCTTTCAGAAGACATACAGCTTGTTTCTTTTACACACACGAACACAGGCTGCCCTTTAAACCGGCTTTAAAGAATCTGCATCTATTATCACATTAGCTGGTGAGGTTTATTGAGTTCCGACATTTTTCTCAATCGTGGACACAGACCAGATTAAGATGTTTCTGTGAGTGTGTACATAAACCGTACAATAAGAGCACAAATAGCTACCACGCGGACTATACACGGTTTCATTTAGAAGCTATTTCAAAGAATCAAACAGAGAAGAGCTTCATAATAGGAGATTCAGTTCTTTGCTTAGATGATGTTAGACGGTCTGATAATGGCACACCCATAACTGCACTGAATCACCACGGGTGTTTTCAAAATCAGGTATTGATGTTTGTTCAGTGCAAAGACCCTCCAGTCGGCATAAACCAGTAAGATGTAAGATTTATGTTTGAATTTCTACATCTTAAATAATTTATAATCTTTGATAAAGGTACACACACACAGGTAAAAGTAAAAGATTTTCCAAATCTAAGTCTAATTCTAGTTCCATCCACATTATTGTTTTATCTCTACCATCCCCACCATGGAGATTTCTCTCTTGTATTTCAAATTGCCTGGTGTGGAGAAGCTCTTGAGATGCAGAGATCTTGAGATTAGCATTCCAAGCCATATTGTCTCACCTCAGGGAGTTAGCACCAGGAAGCTTTTTTTATACTAATGAGACTGGACCTACACTCGTTTACCCTTTATTTTAAGTATAACAGCTGTAGGACACCCCCCCCCCACAAAAAAAAGAGTATACATTTCATTTGTGATAATATTTGTTTAATTATTATTAGGAGAAAACTGCCCTATTGTTCATCCACAGGCTCCTACACATAATATAGAACCCACCCAGTACTGTTTGTCCTTGGTTACTATGCACAATTATGATTATAATCACACCCAGAAGATTAACTTCAGAAATCTGGTTCCTCTAAAGAGTTCTTCTCTTGTTGTTTAGTTACTGTTGCCTCAGGCCTGCTCATTTGGGATCCTGGAATGTATATTAGTTTTGTGTCTAACATTAGTGTGAGTTGTTACCTGTCCATAACAACAACTTACTGCTTTTTAAAAGACATGATAATCATTTATTCAAAAAAAGGCTTGATTAAAAAAACTTCATTGTTTGCTACTAAATGTTGCATAGTCTATATTAACACCAATAACCAAGTTTGTCTGCTGGATCATATAAAGCTGATATCAAGCAACAATGTATCGTAGACATGTGAAGCAATGTGAGATAAGGTGTTGCTGCTGCTGGACCCCTGAGCAAAGCTCTTAACAATCAGCTGCTCAGATAAAATAAATTTAAAGTCACTCTGGATAAGAGCATCTGCACCAGGAAGTAGCATTAAAATAATGCACTTCTGCACAGGACAAACTATAAATTGATATAACTATAAAGAAAAAGAAAATGTATTAATAATTTACTACACCAACTAACAAAAAGCAAAAATAGAACGAATTTAGATTTTGGGCTCAAATAGTTACAGTGCTAAGTTTGTTGTTTGGGAGACCAGAAAGATTTGAGTTAAAGTCCCCCCACTCCCAGAAAGCCCTAACACCGCCAAGGAATACCAGGAAGACCTGGGACCCAGGAAGACTGTTGGGTCCAAGACAAGATTGTACAGGAAGACCAGGAAGATATGTTGCACGGTGTAACATCATGTATGTGACAAATAAAATTGAATTTATTTATTTATAAAATAATAATGCAAATGAATGCTAGCTTCATTCAAATATTCATTCATTCAGTTCTTTCCATATCAGGGCCACACATAGATGTACCACAACACACATTTACTCCTATGGGCAATTTAGGATCACCAATCAACCTAATTTACATGTTTTTTCAACTGCGGGAGGGAAACCAGAGAGCCTGGAGTAAACCTAGAGTAAAGAACATGCAAACTCTCAAACCTTCTTGCTGTAAGGTGACTGTGCTTACCACTGCGCCACCCTCATCCAGATACTTCAGAAATCATAAAACATGTGTGAATTGATATTTATATATTTCAACCATGATAATATTCATGATTAACCAGCTCATTAAATTTGACAAAAAAAGCTATTTTGATAAATGAAAAAACAGCAGCCGCCATTTTGCCAAGACACAGCTTATCACACACAGTGTAAGTGGGAATGTGGCGCTATCTTGTGGATGTCGGGATGCATAGCAGAGTTTTTTTCGTCTATACGTCTAACTTCTACAGTACAGGATTTAATTATTTAAAAAAATATATATTTATTTTAAACAACTCTATTTTTTTTTCTTAAATAATTAAGGTTTTTTTATGTTTAAGAAAATTGTAAACTGTAAAAATGCCCACATTGCTTTATTAAAAACCTACCTTTCATTCTAATTGCTGAGAATAATTAAAAACAAAGGGATATTGATGTCACTAGAATTTACCAGACACTGAAACTGTTACTGATTATTATGTTTACCCTTCATATGTCTCGACATTATCAATTTATTAGAACTAAACTCCAGCTGAGGTCTGATTCTGTGCCAGATTCAACACTAGTTAATTTATATTGGCCTTCGGATCGGCTCATCAGATTTGAGATGGACTATATGCGTCATGCAGCTGCTTTGCTGTTAATCCTTTCAAATGTCTAACAGCTCGTGGTTTAGATGAAGCAGATAACGTATGATACAGTGAATGCAGGGCAGGAGACTGCTTGTGCTTTGGCATCTGAATTTTTTTAATATTGCTATTTTACTTACATATTTTCCTTTTTTACAATGAAGTCTAGCTACCCCCTTATTTAAACAGTTAAAAGTCTGTGTGTGACACTGTGAAGGATTGGCAACCTGTCCAGGGTGTACCCTTTCTTCTTTTTGCCCTTTCAGAGATGGCTGGAACCCTATATTAGGACATAAGTGGATATAAATTATGAATAAATGAAAAAGGCTGATTGGGGTGAATTTTACAGGATTCCTGGTAGCTGTGTGTGTTACATTGTGGGTAGTGGTAGCTCAATTGGTTAAAGTTCTGAGTTGTTGGCCGGTGCCATGGTGTAGTGTATTAAGGCATGCACAGTTGCCCTCCGGTAATCTGGGTTCGGTTCTGGCTCATTTTCTTTTCAATCACACCCTATTCTTTCTATCTTCCCTAAAATTGATTGGAGCAGCACATAAGCTTAGTGGTTAGCATTTTGCCTCGCGGCAAGATGGTCCCGGGTTGATTTCCAGGCAGGTCTCTCTGCTCCGGTCAGTTTACTCCGGGTTTCCCCTCACAATCCAAAAACATGTACATTAGGTTGATTGCTGATTCTAAATTGCCCATAGGAGTGA
>JAOTQW010058777.1:0-11966 GCA_026260075.1 Sisor rabdophorus
ATATAGATATAGATAGATATAGATATAGATATAGATATATAGGCTCACTCATTGAAAATCGTTGCTTTGAGAAAATAACAATTGTAAAAAGTGCCGTACATAATAAATAAAATGTATTCGTCGGCTCAGTTCAGTAGGTCTAATTTAAAGTAATACAGCTACAATTAACATTAACATTAAAACATTTATCAGAAAACCAAAAAAATTTCAAATGTCACTGCATTTTAAAACATTATTTTTCCTGTCAGTACTATTTAACCCCCCCTTTCTTCTCCAGCAGTCTGCACAATTAAAAAAACATTAATTTTAGTACATTAGCAATCATTAAAAACAATCATGGACATTAATAGCTTATATGCCTTTGCTTCAGTCTTTCTCAAAGCTTTTATTCTGTACATTTCTTTAATTAACTCTAGGATTTCATTCCTTCTTCTGGCTCCTTTGTGCTGTTTGAACTATTTGGGTCTGAAAGCTTTTCTAGTGAAGCTCAGCAAGATTAGATTGATGTTGTCACCACTGTAAACAACACTGTAACAAATTCTTGCTGCCCCCCCCCCACCCCTGTGCTCATCTGTGAATAATAAGAGTACATGCCAAACTAGACTGCAGGGGAAACCAATCAATTCAGACACCTGAAATAAAACAGGCATTTGTATCTATATTATAAAATAATATAGTCTGGTGTCTAAATTCCTAAATGTATTAATGATGATTTTAACCCTGACTTGCCTAACAGTTGTTAAACTTTTGTTTGTATAAGTGTTGCTAAACTACCAGTTTCTAAAATAAAAAAGAAAAGAAATTTGATATTAAAATCATAAAATTTTTAAAAATTGTTTTTTCCTTAAAATATGTTGACTTTAAAGCCTAATATTTATTTATTTATTTATTTTTAGTGCCACTAAAACTCACTTGTAAGAAGTATACCATATCTGATCCATTTTTTGATCCAGCTATCCAGTTGAGGGTTTAGGTCCTCCATTAGGGGCCCAGCAGTGTCAACCTGGTGGTGCTGGGAATTGAACCCACACGAAGCTGTTCTAGCCCAATTTGTTACTGATTATTAAAAATAATTAAACTATTTGGTATCTTAAATTCCACTACAAGCGATAAACACATACAAATAGTATCATTAGTTTATTTTAAAAATCTTTACACGTTAAAGGGTCAACAAATAAACGAAAACAACCTTATTTTGTCTTTGTAAAAGAAAAAAAAAACTCGTCTCCCCCTAGCGGATGAACAGAATTGGTGCATGCGGTGCAAAAATAATGTTCCAGGTTCGATTCCTGGCAAAAGGTCTTTCTGTGCGGAGTTTGCATGTTGTCCTCTTAGTAATTTTTTTTTTTAGTAAACAACATTTACATTAGGTTAATTGGTGACTCTTATTTGCCCATAGGAGTGTGAGTATGTGTATGTTCGTCTATGTTTGGCCCTGCGATAGACTGGCGACCCCTGCACGCCGTATTTAGGCTGGGATAGTCTCCAGGAAACTCAGGTGACACCAAGCGAGGGAATAAGCAGATTCCAGAAAATGAATAAATGTTATAACAATTAATAACAAGGTTACCAGATCCATGCAGAGAACTATAAGGACAACTAATAGCAGAGCTTAACTACACACACGTTTTTGGGGATTCTCATCAGTCTACAACACACGGTATTTGGATAAGGAAGTTAAAGGGAAATCACATAGTGAAATCTGCACACACACCAAAGCGCAGGTAAGGGCCAAACCTTTGCCAAATAGGCGTCTAACAAAACATATTTTTGCGGTCAACAACATGTGTGTGTTGGCCTTTAAAAACCTCCCTCTTTTCTTAGTGGTGCTCCTGAGGCTTAGTCCTAGCCCACTAGTCATATAAAAGTGTCATAGCCTTATTTTATGTATGGGAAGATTTGTAAACTACCCTTTAACAACTAAAATATTTGGACAGTGTCATTCAAAGAGTTGGTGAAAACAGGACAAACAATGGATAAAGTAATGCTCAAGGTTGGTTTGATGACGTCTTTTAAGACCCTCGTCAATAGAGAAAAGGCCAAGGGGACGTCTTAAAAATCAAGAATAAATTACAGAAAGTTAAGATTGGTAGCAATATATTGAATTAGTGGCAGTGATCACCAAGCTGCTGCTGTTAAAGGCTCTTAATCATGGCCTTTAATTCTCTTTGATTCCGGGATGTGTTCATATGGTTAATCGTAGCAATGTTGTAATTCTACCAGCAGGGGGAAGCAGTGCATAACATAAAAACAGCAACTTAGTATTTTATAAAACTTTTAGATACTTTTTGTTGCACTGCCCTCATGTGTATGAAAGTCTGGGTTAATAGATTAATTTACCCTTTCAGCCCCCAGAATGATGTCATATCTGTGATGCAGTACACTCTTCTGATGGCTTTTATTCTGTTTCTGAATTGTTTCAAAGACTGACTTTCATGAAATACACATAAGAAACCAGCACAGCTGTGGGTTTAAGTGTGTGTGTGTGTGTGACAGAGAGATTCCTGATGAATACTATCACACTGCAACATGCTATGGAGAATACAGTCAGTTTTTGACTTCCACAGCAAGTGTTTTCTACAACAGATGACATACTGCAAAAGGTTTCTTACCAGCACCACCTACATGTTGGCATTCATGGTTCCTTCAATGAAGTGCTTGACCATGCTTGACCATATTCAAGACACACTTGTCTTTGCAGTCCTCACCTCGTTTCCACCACACAAGATTGACACCATCTGAAACAAATAAGTTTATCTTGGTCTCATCAGACGACAGGACATGGTTCCAGTAATCCTTCGTTTTTAGCCTGTTTGTCTTCAGCAAATCTGGCTTTCTTGTGCATCATCTTTAGAAGAGGCTTCCTTTTGGGACGACAGCCAAGCACTGACAGACTAACCCTCTCACCCCTACCCCTTCAAGCCCTGCAGAAATGCTGGCAGCACTCATATGTCTATTTCCCAAAGACAACCTTTGGATATGATACTAAACATATGCCCTCAACTTCTTTGGTTGACCATGGCGAGGCCTGTTCTGAGTGCAACCTGTCCTGTTAAATCGTTGTATGGTCTTGGCCACTATTCTGCAGCTCAGTTTCAGGATCTTGTAATAATTCTTTTTTTCAGATCCCCCAAAAAGTTCTTTGCCATGAGTTGCCATGTTAAACTTTATTGACCAGTATGAGAGAGTGAAAGCAATAACACCAAATACTCCTCAGTCACACCTGAGACCTTGTAACACTAATAGGTTTCGTCACTTTTGTTGCCAGTAAATATACTCTGTTACACAGGCTGTACATTCACTACTTTCATTGCATTACATTAGTGTTTCATATAAATGTATTATGTGAAATAAAATCAAGAACATTGAGAAATTAGCCATGTTTATCTTTAATTAAAGTTAATGCAATGGTTAGCAACATGCTGTGTTAACTGATAAAGTAGTATAAAAGTTTTATAGAGATAACTGTAAATTAGTTTGGAATGTTTATGTAAATAAAAAAAAATACCCCAAATAACTGTCCCTTATTATTTTTTTATTATTTTATACATACCTAGAATGTAACTAGTTGCACTAAAAAAAGTGTAAGAAAGAGGCTGTTTACATAAAACAGGAAGTGAAAATGTAGTGCACATGTTTACCCGAAGTCCTCAGATAAAATGGCCAGGGGGGAAGGCAGAAGAGTTAAGCAATGTGCAATGTGGAAAAATCACCCTCAGAGTGTTCATTACACAGTCTCTGAGGACCATTACACAATTTACACACAAGCAAGGCTGTGAAGATTGTGTCTGTGTGTGTGTGTGTGTGTGTGTGTAGCATTGTGTTAAATAATCTGGACTCAGTGACTATTTAAACTATTTCCTGTGGAAAATTTTCTTTGGCTGCTGGAATGCAGAGTCTCTCTTACTTGTCCTTGTAGACTCTTGCTTTATCGATTAGTACAGCGAAAGTATGTTTGCACATGTTTTTAACCTTAAAAAAATAATTTTTGAATGATTATGCAATTGTCTGCCTGTCCATCAGTCTTATCTTGTCTCCTCCAGTAGCATCAGGGTGTCTTCTGTGTAACGTGGGTTACTGATTCCCGTGTCCAGAGCCTCACAGTCGTTTGTTAGGTACACCACATCCTACACACACACACACACAATCTGATTAAAAACTGTTTGGTAGCTATGTAAACGGTGGTTTGTGGTATAGCTTATATTAAATAGATGATTTAATATGAAAGGTAGGAAGGAAAGGAAAAGAAGGAACAAATGCATGACAGACTGATGGAGGGAGGGAGGAAGGAAGGAAGGAAAAAAGTAAGGAAAAAAGGAAGGAAGGTTGGAGAAAAAAGTCATGACAGACTGTGGAAGGATAAATAAAAGGAAAGGAGGCATGACAGACAGAAGAAGGGATGAAAATGGGAAGGCATGACAGACTGAGGTGGGAAGAAGGAAAGGATGACAGACAGACTGGTAAGGTAGATTGAGGGAGGAGAAAAGAAGGTAGGTCTGACAGACTAGGGAGGAAGGAAAGTGACATGGAATGTATATAAAGAGGGTGGAAGTTAGGGCAGGAGACAAAAAGGAAGGAAGGAGATGCGGTTTTATTACTGCTTTATTTGTACATAATTATTCATTAACATTCATCATATATGCTAGTACACTAATGGTTTAGCACTAGCAGAGATGACGGTCCCTAAGTTGTACATTTTTTAATAACGTAAATAAACCTTACTAAAATGACTGTTTTAGTGGTAATATTATTGCAATGAAGTAGACCAGATGTGGAGACAATCAGTAATAAAATTGATTTAGCAATCATGTGGTAATCATTAGCAGTGAAAAGAATATTCATGTAAAATATTGTAGTTATTATTCAAGCTAATAAACCAGAGAGAAGTAAGTGAATAATTAGAAAAAAAACTATAACATATACAACCAGACAGAAGGTTTTAAATTAGCTAACTAGACAAACGCTGTTCAAGTTTATCCAACATGAGGTAATGTTCTTAAGACATTTCCCAACTCATTTACAATCTATTATTAAAGGTACATTTAACATCACAGACAATTGCTAGCTTAGCAACACTGAAGTAACATCATTTATTGGCAGTTAAGTGTTAGCTATTAGACGTTACTGTAAGCTGTTGCCATGAAAAGATGCACATGCTCAGCAACAACTTTCAAATTATATGGCATATAATATTGCCAATATTATATTGGCAATAAATGATGGTTAACTGGTGTTCAAGTATCCTTATTCCCCACATCATTACAACACCTCCACCACCAGTTCCGTCTGGAGACACAAAGAAGGTCAAGTCATGCTGTTGCTGCCTAAACCATTACCAACATCAGTTTATCAGACCCCAACCTTCTTGGAGAGTAAATTCTATTCTGGTCTGGTCTGTTGGTCCTGAATTTTAAAACTAAATAGTTTCTTGCTTCATTTTGTTTGAACTCCAAAAACTGTTGGGTTGGAAATTCTTAGGTGAATCGACTGCTTTCGCAATTGGTAAGCATCAATGACTTTTTCTTTATCTCTATATTTACGAATAAAGCTGCTACATAACTGATTGAACAGATAAGTGCACAAATGCCTACATGACCTGATAAAGTTTATTGCTCCTGAAGCATAATCAAAATACCCTACCCGGTAGCACACCCAGCTCATGATCTCGTACAGTGTGCGGATTTTGCGTTTCAACATGATGAGACGAGGTCGCACCCTGCAGTGTTCTAATGGCATATTTTCCAGCACGTACAGGAAGTCTCGTAGCTTAGATGTCACGCAGGAATTCTGGGTAAAAAAGTCACGTAAAGCAGGTTGCCATAATAAAAAACAATTAGACAAGTATAATAAAAACTTTTGCATGCATTTCAGTGTAATGTCTTTGAGTTTAAAGTAGGATTTTTTTAAGACCAGGTGGCATCAATTATTCGTATTAAAAATGTATATAGTCAGGGTCATTATTATTTGGGCATTTTAATTTAAATTTCCAGACTAATACAAGGTATTAACAAAAAATTTTGACTCAAGGTTTTTTGTACACTGAGTATTTTCTGTCTGTTTTTCAACCAACCAATGTTTCTATTTGACTTTTGTCAGTTTAATTACTCAGTATAAGATTGATAAAGATCTTGTCTTGCTTTTATTATTTCCACTTTATAAACTTTACTTGATTTCATAAACTGTATGCTAAAAAGAGTGAGAGTGAGGCCGGCGCCATGGTGTAGTGGGTTAAGGCGCCGGCATCCACATTTGTAAGTGGTTCAGGAAATCGGGTTCTTTCTGTGCCCACGTCTTTCTCTGTCTTTATTATTATCTCCTCTATTTCATTCCTCTGTCCTATAAATAAAGGCAAGAAATGGCCAAAAATATCTTTAAAAACCAAAAGAGTGAGAGCCGTGAAGGGCTTTAAAGGGAAAATCTTAAAAATGTAAACCATGTGAGCAAACAAGACCTGTTTATACTACAGAATAATGAAGACCATGTGATCAGCAGACCAAGCAAGAACAGTTATGATTCTCAACACCTGACATTCCCAAGCTAGAGATTTGTGGAATAGAGCAAAAAATTCCCTTTGTAGCATTGAGATGTCAGTTTTTAAGAGTTTTCCTTACACACTAGCTGCCCAGTGTACATTCACAGCATTTGTCAGATGCCCTTATCCAGAGCGGCTTACGTTTATCTGCTATTTATACAATTGAGCAATTAGGGGTAAAAGCCTTGCCCCGGGGCCCACAGCAGTGGCTTGGTAGTGCTGAGAATCGAACCCCAGTTTTTCTGGTATCACTAACCGTTAAGCTACCACTCCACATAGCATATCACCTTCAGAACTTTTAGCAGGAATTAGTAAGGTTTTTCTCTATGTTCTTTATTTACCTGAATATATGCCAGAGACATATTTTTCATTCATTCATACATTCATCCATTCATCTTCTATACCTGCTTTCTCCCCAACTTGGGGACATCGCACATAGGGCGAGAGGCAGGGGTACACCCTGGACAGGTCGTCAGTCCATGGCAGGGCTAACACACACTTAGATTTACTCATATGGGCAATTTAGAGTCACCAATCAACCTAATGTACATGTGTTACACAGAGTAAATCTACGCAAGCGCAGGGAGAACATGAAAACTCAAAAAGACCCGGGAATTGAACCCACTACCTTCTTGCTGTGAGGTGAACGTGCTAACAACTGGTCCCGTGCCGCCCAGACATATTTTGAAAATCTAATTTTAAGCCTTAATTTGACTCCTATATCATATCTGTATTTGTTAATAACAGTTGTTGTTTATGGTGGTGCGGTTGTGTAGTGGTTAACATTCCGGGTCTTTCTTTGCTGAGTTTTCATGTTTTCTCCACGCTTGCATGGGTTTACTCCGGGTACTCCAGTTTCCTCCCCTTAGAGTGAATTGTTTGATTCCCATCTGGGCAGCACGGTGGCGTAGTGGTTAGCATGGTTCTGGGTTCGATTCCCAGGCATGGGTCTTTCTGTGCAGAGTTTGCATGTTCTCCCCACGCTTGTATGGGTTTCCTCCGGGTACTCTGGTTGATGTACATTAGGTTGATTGGTGACTCTAAATTGCCAATAGGAGTGAATATGAGTGTGTGTGTGGTTGTTTGTCTATATGTTGCCCTGCGATGAACTGGCGACCTGTCCAGGGTGTACCCCTTGCCTCTCGCCCTATTTGTGCTAAAAGATTAGAAAAAGATAGATTAGCGTTAAGGTAATTTTTTTTATAATTTATTATATAATCTTCTTTTGATCACACCCTGGACAGTCACATTTACACTCACACTCACTCCTATGGGCAATGTAGAGTCACCTTATCTACATGTTTTTTGGACTGTGGGAGAAAACCGAAGTACCCAGAGAAAACCCTACAAAGGCAGGGAGAACATGCAAACTCTGCACAGAAAGACCAATCCAACCAACGGCCTTCTTGCTGTGAGTTCTACACACTACAAGCGCCGTCCCTAATTCATTAGTTCATCTTGTATTTCCGCTTATTCCCTTATTCGGGTTTAAACCCAGGCAATACATGCAAACTCCCGCAGTAAGACCCCTTGCCCGGCTTTGGCCCTAGGACCTTCTTGGTGTGAGACATGCTAACCACTATGCCACCGTGCCCCCTTGACACTAATTAAAACTATTATTAATAACTGGATGTGCAATACTTACATGAATGTCCAAAAACATTTTTGGGAAAATCTCAGCGCAGTCTTTCTGTAAACAACAACAGGGATGTGAGACATGCGGGCAGTGTGTCTGTGTGCATGTGTATACAGGTTTAAACCTGGATTTAAACTTGAATTTATACAGACACATAGGGTGTCAGGGTGGGAATCAAATGTAAAAAAATCTTCTAAATCAAACAGGATGAAGGAAAGTCAACAGGCAGAAAGGGGAATGTTTGGGATCGGATAGGGATAGGGGATCGGGATTGAGGATAGCGATATGGGTTTGGGATAGAGGATAAGAATAGAGGTTTGGGATAGAGAATAGGGGTTTGGTATAGAGGATAGAAATCTGGGTTTGTGATGGAGGATAGGCATAGGGGTTCGGGATAGAGGATAGGGGTTTGGAATAGAGGATAGAGGTTTTGGATAGAGGATAAGGATAGGGATAAGGGTTAGGGATGGGGTTAGAGATGCAGGATCAAAAATACAGTTCGTACAGTATAAAAACCATTTCATCTATGCAGACTCCCCCCCAGGATAGCAAACCAGATGTGTGTGTATGGGGTGTGTGTGTGTATGTGTGTGCGTGCGTGTTGCTCACCGTGCGCGGAGACCTGTGCGTCTTCTCCAAAACATCCATTATCTCCTTACTGAGTTGGACCGCGCGCGAGTAACAGGTCGGAGGTGTGCATTTTCCGACCCGCACTACAATCAAAAAGACAAACCCAAAATATAAGAAAATGCCGCGAGCCCGCACGGAGTTCATTTCTGTGTTAGAGATGGTTTTCTTTCAAAAGCAACTTCTCCCCCTGCAGCAGAGGGCGCCGCTTTGGTTTATAAATCATCGTAATGACGTCATGAAACAAAACCGCTAAAGCCAAACACTAACACTTGATTAACGCTTAGTTTGCACTTCTTTTCCTACAGGGGACCTTATTTGTGTGTGTGTGTGTGTGTGTGTGTGTGTAGCATCTCAATGTTATAGTTTACTACTGAGTTTAATACTAAACCACCAGGAGCACAGAGACCCATGCTGGGCCCTTAAGAAAGGCCCTCTGCACTCGGTAGAGAAACGTATGTCCTTGTAAAACAGACGGGTTTATATAGCCTGGATAGCCTTGAATACACACAGACACGTGGGGACTTGGGTTAGGGTGGGGACCAAAATTGAGGTCCCCATGGGTCCAAAATCTTCTTAATCAAACAGGATAATTTTTTTTGTTAAGAAAGTAGAAATGCAGAAAGATTAAGGTTAGGGATTGGGGGGGGGGGGGGGGGGAGTTAGGGATGGGGAAACGAAAATACACTTTGTACAGTGTTAAAACCATTACGCCTATGAAGAGTCCCCATCAGGATAGCAAACCAGACGTGTGTATGTGTGTGTCGCCATCTAGCGCCAGGTTAGTGAAAACATTCGGTATGATTGGCAGAATTTAAAATTTTTAGTTTTAGGTAAACGCCAGATTTATTTATCCTAAATCAAAACTTAGCTTAAGCCTTTTGTTCTTTATCATATATATTTATCCAGTTTAACAGATAAGGGCCTTGCACAGGGGCCCTCAATCATGCCTGAAATGTAAAATGTATTACTTCAGAAACAGTGTTTTTTTATGTCAAACTAATTTAAATGTATGTTATAAATATGGTAGCACGGTGGCGTAGTGGTTAGCACAGTTGCCTCACAGCAAGGTTTGATTTTTGGGCAGGGGCGTTTCTGTTGAGTTTGCATGCTTACTACAGGCACTCCGGTTTCCTTCCACAGTCCAAAAGCATGTATGTTAAGTGGTGCTTCTAAATTGCCCATAGGAGTGAGTAACTGTGTGTGTGGCCCTGTGATGGACTGGTAATTGTCCTTTAGAGAGCTGGAATAAGCTTTAGCAGACCCCAATGACCCCAAATTAGGAAACAGACGGGTATAATAAAATGAATGAATGAATGTTACCAATAGATTAATACACACCACATCGGATTATGTTTTAGGACACTGATCTGGGACCAGTGATTTCTAATGGCACTATGATATCAGAGGAAATTAGTGTTTTTTTATATGAGTATTGTGTGGGTGGAAACACTATCATGTACTTCCATTTTTTAAAAGCCATGGTCAGACACCAATGTGGCATGACGGAGTGTGTTCCTAAGCTTAGCTAAGGGGATAAGGCGTCAGATTGTTGATTGGAAATCTGTTTCTTTTATTTTAAGCAATAACAAGCTTCAACTGCTGGATGAAGGCTTTAACCTTCAAGTAAGGGGCTGTGAATAAGGATGTATTCGCACTATATTGCGAAAGGTTTGTGGTCACCTGAGCAACACAAACACATGTGATTTTAAAAATTTATTGCAGATTTATTCCTATTTTGCTATTGGATGAAGCTCTACACTTCTAGTAAGACCTTCAGGCTATCTCTTCATTCAGCTCCAACAGCATTAGTAAGATCAGACACTAATGTCAGGTGAAGAGGTTTAGGATGCAGTCGGTATCCCAAGGGTGTGCAGTGGTGTTAACATCAGGACTTGGAGCTCAGTGTGTTTGGAAAGAAATCACAAATGGATTTGGTGGTCAGAGTACAAACTTTTGGCAATATTATGTGATATGGACCTAAATATTTCTTATAAATCAACTGAATTGCAGTGCGGTGGTGTAGTGGTTATTTGGGGGTTTAAATCCTGGGCATGGGGTCTTTCTGTGCGAAGTTTGCATGTTCTCCTATGCTTGCGTAGGTTATCTCCAGGTAATCCAGTATTCTCCCACAGTTAAAAAACATGTACATTAAGTTAATAGGTGATTCTAAATGTGAATGTATGTGTGTGTCGTTTTTTGTCTACATGTGGCCCTGCGATGGACATGGGTGTACCCCTGCCTCTCATGTGCGCAGCGTTGGGCTACAGCAGACCCCTGTGACCCTGAGTTAGGAAATAAGCAGGTATAGAAGATGAATATATGAATGAATAAATTGCTGTTTAACTCTAAGAAAACCTTTCATTGAATGTCTTTCAATGTCTATGGTATGCGGCATTAAGGGAAAAACATGAAATATGACAGAGCACACTGTGAGAAAAAAAAAGCCTTTGCATGTGCTCAAGTGATAAAGCTTGTGCAGAATACCGGGTGCTGCCAGACAAAAAAAGCTAATAAAGCTGCTTGTTTAGATGCTCCTGACATACACTTTCCCTTCCCCCCACCATTTCTTTCTGCCTTTCTAGCCTTTACCCACCCTTGGCTCTTCCTCTTTCTGACTCATCACTCAAACCCTCTCTCTCTCTCTCTTTCTCTCTCTCTCTCTCTCGCAGTGAGTCAAGCCAGGTTTGTTTCAGAGTGTAAATGTCCAGTGCAAGCAGCAGCAGTTCGCTCTGTAATGGACCTCTACCAATGTATGATGGATATACAATAAGTTTAGGATTGCTATGTGACCGCCGTGTGTTAAATATGACGTAGATTTGATGTATATGTTGTTCTACACTGGGGAATGTTGGTTCCCTCCGTAAGGGAAATCCTCAGGGCTGAACGCACCAGAATGGGCGTGAGTCAGACACGCGAGTTGCCAGCATTTGATCAAGATGAAGACGGTAAGGAGCTAGACTGACAAATATGCACACTGATACACACAAACACAAACACACACACACATCACTAACCTTTTGAAAATGCACTGTGATTTAGATATAATGTTAGACCACCATCACTGTAATACAGTGAGTTAAAGTTTTCAGTTTAAAACTCTCATATAAGTGTGTGTGTGTGGGGGGATATTATCTATGAAATTATTATCTGTGAGTGGAATGGTGTGTG
>JAOTQW010058819.1:0-17001 GCA_026260075.1 Sisor rabdophorus
CCGCACAGAAAGACCCTGTGCCCGGGATTCGAACCCAGGACCTTCTTGCTGTGAGCTAACGATGCTAACCACTACGCCACCGCGCCGCCCTGAGTCTTCTATTAATATAAATTATTTTATATTAATATAAATCTTTCCATAAGAGTCTTGCGTAGATACAGGAGATACAGTAATAATACAAATGCAAAATGGTTACAAAATGGACCCCTTGCCCAGATTTCCTGGGCAAAGGGTCAGTAAGGAGAGGAACCACATATGGATATGAACTTTTAGCAAATTAGGGTAATTGGTATTTTAATACATGGCATTTTGAACTCATCAAATTTAGTAATGTGAATACTTCTGCAAAAATCAGCCATGTTAAACTTTCTCAAAAGCCATCCCACCATACAGCCAAATCCCAAGACTTCATGTGTAGTGCTTTAATAATATTCAGCCATTTATCTTATCTTTCATTCATTCATTCAGTCACCTTCTATACCCACTTATTCTCTAACATGGTGTCACAGGGGTCTGCTGGAGCCTTTTCCAGCAACATAAGGCAAGAGACAGGGATATACACACACATATACAAACACACACACACATAGGGGTACACCCTGGACAGGTTTGCGTCCATCGCAGGACCACACATACACAAACAACCACACAAACATGCACACTCACTCCTATGGAAAATCAACCTAATGTACATGTTTTTAGACTGTGGAAGGAAACCGGAGTACCCAGCGAAAACCCACGCAAGCACGGGGAGAACATGCAACATTATTTACTCTAGTCTAGTTTTTGGTTAACAACTTTAAAATACAATTACACAAACAAATACAATAAAATAGAAGTCTTTATTTGTCACATATATTTTATACTATATTTTGGTAAGTTGGGGTCACAGCACAGTTTCACTCTCATTTCAAATGCTACCACCGGCTTATTACCACCAACTGTGGCAATGAAAAAGTACCTGAGAGGACTCTTGAGAAACCTTGAGAGGAGCTAGACGACAAAAAAAACGTAATTTTATCTGGGTGACACTGCATGTCTGTTTATTACAGTTAGACGTTATTGGGGTTTGCAGTAGTGGTGGAGTGCGATGTAAACTGTAGCTTTGTGTGTGTGTTAGTGATTGGTGACCTGTCCAGGGTATAGAAGATGAATGAAGAAGGATGTAAACATGTTACTCAACCTATCATAACCATCTAATGCCAGCAGTGTGCTGACCAAACCCACCTTTATAAATTTTTTAATCTTTCCCTTTGTTTCCAAAATCAAACTTTAAAGTAAATAAGTAAATTCTGAAAAAAATGCTTTTGATTGAGATGATAATTTATTGATTCTGAAACAATCAATAAATTCCGGGCAAGGGGTCTTTCTAACCACGCTTGCCTGAGTTTACTCCGGATCATTCAGTTTCCTCCTGCAGTTCAACATGTATATTAGGTAAATATAAAATATATATATATATATAGAGAGAGAGAGAGAGAGAGAGAGCGGGGGGGGGGGGTAGATAGATAGATAGATGGATAGATAGATAGATAGATAAATAGATAGATAGATAGATAGCTTAACGATATTAAATCTGGCCAATATTAATAATATTATCACAACCAGCTATCACTCATCTCTCGCATCTCTTTATCATCATTATTCATTAAGGTTGATTTCTGCCTTTGAGCCCTGAGTGGAAGCCTGATTACTGTCAGGCAATCATCCAAGCAAAATCAATTGATATGGAAAACCACAGTTGTGTTCATTACAATGAGCCGTTACAACACTGTGTAATATTAGGAGTCTGCAGGCAAGAGCAGGGTGATGTGATGGTGGTGGTGGTGGGGGGGTTACGTGGGTTGGAGGAAGTTGAAGGTGGTGGTGAAGGAGGAGGAGGAGGAGGGTGATCATGTCAGCTGGTCTTGATGTGTGTGCTGAGATGAGTACAAGCGTCTGTCCAGATTTCCATTTGAACGGTACAGACCTGGATGCTGCTCTTATTCGGGTTTTTTACTCACCGAGGATGAGAGGCGTAGGGGTGGTAGGTTGGAGGGTTTCAATGGGATAATACACAACTAAAAGGTATGTATGTTCAACTGTTATATGCAATTTTAGGTTTGTTTGCACATTAGATTGTTTTGGAATCATATAAAAATGTGTTTTTACACTTAAACAACATAGAAGTGTATTAGATAGTAACATGCTCATTTAAAATGTCGTTCTTCCTCATTCAACACACCTGATTCAACTCATCACACAATTACCAAGACCTCCTTTCAGACACCTTTCTAGTTTAATCGAGGAAAGAAATGCAAACCTGTTGAAGAATAAAGGGTCTGTGTCTCTGTCACTTTATCCATGTTTGACGTGTACTTTTCAGATCTTTAGTTCAAGGTTGATTTATCTAAAAGCATAACAAAGTTCTTTCTTTTTTTAAAAACCTCATTACTGGTTCAGTGATGCTTCAGTGTACTGTATCCATCGAGCCGGTTCCCATCTTATGCTGACTGGTCCAAGTGGATTCATTAATTGTAATGCTATACACCATATGTTTATTGTTTTTTCCAGTGCTTATGGCTTCAGAGAATGTGAACACAGGCTGGATCACTTCTGATTTTTCTGCCAATGATGAGTCCAGCTCTTCTTCTCAGCAGGATGGAGAACATCAAGGAAACGGTGCTTTGAATTTGTCCATGGATTCTGGAACTTCTTCGGTTGAACTTTCCCAGTTACAGTCTGACAATGAAAGTAGGGTTGATGTTTTTATTAATGAGATCTAAAAAAATTAACCTTTTGATATACATATCCTAAATGGCCATAAGTTTGTGAACATTGTGTAGCACATCACCACCACCCTTACTGAAACTAAGTAGCCCAAGCAGTTTTCTAGCTGCTGGTGTGCATGAATTCCACTACCCACTAAACATGAACTGGGATGAACTGGAACACTGACTGCAACCCAGACCTTGTCACCCAACATTAGTGATCTTACTATTTTATCTCTCTCTCTCTTTCCCTCCGACTCCTTTTTTTCCCCGTGTGCTCTTTCTCTCTCTCTCTCTCTCTCTCTCTCTCTCTAATTTCCCCTATTCTCCCTTATTTCCTCTTACCCTTTCCTTTTGTTTGGGCTTCTTTCTCTTACTACTTTTAGCTTGTGCTCTCCTTTTCTCTCATGCTCTTTCCTTTCATGCTTGCCATTCTCTTGCTCTCACTCCTTTTCGCTCAATATTCGCTTGCTTGCTTGTTCCTTTTCTCTTTCTCTCTCTCTCTCTTACTGCTTTTCTTTCTTGCTTGCTCTTTTTCAATTATGCTATTCTTTTCTCTATTGCTTTCTCTCTCTCTTCTCTTCCAGGCTCGCTCTTTTCTCCCTCACTCGCATGTCTTTGCACTCTATCCTTTTCTCTTGTTTGCTTATTCCTTTTCTCTTTCTCTCCTCTTTCGTGTGCTCACTCACTCCTTTTCCCTCCCCTACTCTTCATTCATTCATTTAGCTTTTATACCCACTTATTTCCCAACTCAGGGTCATAGTGGTCTGCTGGAGCCTATTCCAGCACACATAGGACGAGAGGCAGGGGTACACCCTGGACAGGTAGCCATTGCAGGGCCACACAGACACTCGCATTTACCCCTATGAGCAATGCGGTAAGAACATGCAAACTCCGCACAGACCTCTTGCCTAGGAATTAAACCCAGGACCTTCACTACGCCACCGTGCCGCCCTCTCGCTCCTTTTTTTTTAAATCTCTCTCTATGTACTTTTAAAAAATAAATAAATAAAAATATATACTTCTTTTGATTTGTCACCTATACTTGCTACTGAATGAAACTAAGAGGGTCGAGAGGAGCTTTTTCCCTCCTTCAGGCCACTAGACATGCATATGCAAACTTACTGATTCATGCTGTAATTAAATTATACATAGAAAAAGTAAATACCATTACTGTATAACATATTTGCACATTGGGTTAATTCTGTTAATTCTGATGCATTTTTAGACTTAAGACTTTGCGACAGGTATTTATGCAAAAACCTGGACATGAGCGGCTTTTCAGAAGAAGAGCTTTTGAACATTACGTTTGAGGCATGCGACGCTGCAGGTGGAGGTAAACCTTTTTTTTTCCCTTGCTTGATGCTATGAGGGGCAATTCCAGATATAAATGTAAGAATTTCTCTATCACTAGGAAAAGTTCTGGCCTCTACTGTGGTACAGTTTCTGCAGACCATGACGAGCCACAGTGGCGGACAGGACAAACTGATTGTCCTGAAACACATGTTGGACCCTGAGGGACACGATCCGGCTATGGACAGAGATGTCTTTTACACCACCATGAAGAAGTGGATTGCTCAGTGCAGTCAGGATGGGTAAGAATGGGGTTCTTTTTCCTTAATAAATTTATTTTTATACTTATTTAATAGTTTTTTTTTTAAACATTTTTAAGAATCTGTTGTGAATGATTAGATTACCTGTTACATTTTGTGATGCTGGAACTTGTAGTGATTTAAGAAGAGCATTACCATTGAATTGTAGATTATTTGACGAGAGTTACCCAGCATCAGGACCCGAGTCTTGTAAAGCGACTGCAAACAGTAAGTCTTGTATTCATAAACGAACAAATTAAAATGTCCAAAAATTATTGGCACCAATATTTTACCAAATATTTTACGAGCATCAATCTAACTTGCATGTCCTTAGGGAAGTGTTTGCTTCTAATGGTAAAAATACATTGACCTATAAGGTTTGTGAACTTTACCAGACAGTTCTATCTTCAGCATTACAATGTTCATTTGCCTTCAAAAAGCCAACACTGGTCCAGTATAACATTGCTTCTGTGGACAAAACCCCTGAACTTCATCAAGACAGGCTGTGTTCTGGTTGGCAGTGTATAAACTCTAGTGTTCTGCAAAGAGCCTCTACTGTATGCAATTTAGGATGATTACTATTGATTACTATAACTTTATGAACACAAATGCCCATAGACCATTAGTATAATTCAAAGGTTCGGAGACTACTATTTTTTAATATGATGTAAGGAAAAAAAACATGGAAATAATAATACATTTGATCTTGTAAGTGGACTTCTTTTCACATGGCACATTTGAGTATTCCTTTTATAAATGGTGCCAATAATTTGGGGAATAGCTGTATGTTAATCACTGTAGGTTTTAGGTTGCGTGTTCATGATGTGATATTTGTAGGAGCAGAATTCTTTCCTTCGCTGACTGAAACGACGTTCACAGACCAAAGAGAATATCCTTGGTTAGTAAAATTCCTTTTTTTAATAATTAGTCATGTGGTATTTTGCAACATGGTGGGAAACACTGTTGGTGCCACCACTACTGAATCCAGGGGTCCCCATGTGTTTCTGTGACTGAAAGCTTTTTATATGTATTTATTTTGCCTCCTTTGCTAAATAATTTTTTGTTTTAAATGTACAGACAAATAAGCATTGGCTGTTTCTTTGCTTTAAACATAAAGGACTCACGTGTCCACTTTTGGTTTAATATCCTGCATTTCAACTTTCCTCTTTTCCAGCTGTTTTTCTTGTCTTCTTAAAATATTCTTGTTGGTTGGCATGTAGCAACAACTGCCTCAGCACAACAGAACATAACATTAAATGTGTCTACTGACTTTTAGCTTGACATACAATCTATTAAGCAAATACAAAACATTAAAAATATATAAGTTTATAGATGGTTCTTTCTAAATGTAAGATGGACCATATTGTGGGGAACCAACTGTAACAGCACAATCCTGGATTTTTGGAATTTGAAATGGGGGGGAAAAAAGTACTGTGCAGTGGCATAGTGGTTAGTACCAGAGTTTGCATGTTGCTCTCATGCTTGCAAGGGTTTACTCCTGGTTCTCCAGTTTCCTCCCACAGTTCAAAATCATGTATGTCAAGATGGTGACTCTAAATTGCCCACTCTCTCTACCCACAAGGTGTACCCTTGCCTATCATTCCATGTGCCATGGGACAGGCTCCAGAAGACCTTCCATGGCCCTGAGTTAGGGACTAAACAGGTATAGAAAATTATTGAATGAAATGCACAAACTAAATTCACATGTTAATTTGCGTTAATTAGCAGACGTCCTTATCCAGAGACTTGCATTTATATTTTTTATAAATGCGCAATTGCGATTAAGGGCCTTAATCAGGGCCCAGCAGTGGTAACTTAATTGTAGTAGGAATTGAACCCTTGATCCTCCCCAATCTTCTAGCAGTCCTTAATTAGTAGCATCATAACCACTGGCTTACCACTAGGTGTCGTTCTTCCAATGTGGTGTTTTCTGGTTGACCTGATTATTGTAGCCTTTAACTGATTGGATATGGAAAAGAGTTTGTGTGTTAAGTAAGGCCTCTAGGTGTAGGCCTCTTTGTGTTGGGTAGATTATTTCAGAGTTTGGGCGCTGGATAAGAAAAGAATTGACATCTTAATATTGTAGGTATTATTAGAGTTAGACGTTTGAGAATTCAGACGAGGACAGGCTAAGAACTTAAGAACTAAAGTGCTAAACTATTTAGGTTTATAAGTTATTAGCAAGACTTTTTTAGGGAGCCAGTGCAGTGCACTGTTGCCTAAACCGGGGCTTATATAGTTGTATTTCCCAATTCTATCTGCCACACCTCGGACAAGCTGGAGTTTATTAGAATTGTAGAAAATGTTTACAATAAAAAAAGTCTAGTGGCAGGAAACTAGCTTTTTGCCACGTGTATTATTACTTGTAGTGGCGTCCCATTTTTTGAGGAATATTTTCATTGGTCGTGCTGGGTATTGAGTTTACAAACTTTTGTTTAGGAGTTCAAAATCTTTTTGTTAAGGAGTTTCTGGTGTGTGTGCATGTATATTATGTTAGTTGTTGGATATAATTAACTTTTCGCAGTGACACTGGTGATTTGTTGAGTCTGGTGTCGGAACTGAAGCACACTCAGCAAAGACTGCGGGGACAAAACAGCAGCCTGCTAAGGAGTGTATCTCAGTGTGAGGAAATCAACCTTCAGCTGATGATTGATGTGTCTGAGCTTCGCAGCAAATTAGCAAGGTGTTGTATGTTTTCTGGGGATTTTTTGTTTGTTTTTTTGTAAGTTAAGTCTTAGAAAAATTAATCTCCATTAATTTGTGTTTTATCTCCTCAGTGCTCAGCTGTGTGCAAGAAGAGCTCAATCCCTGGCTGAGGAGCTGGATGAAGCCCGGCGAGCGCTAAGAGAAAGCCAGGAGAGAACCAGCCTAGTTCAGACTAACAGCCATTCGCTGGTACACACAAATTAACATGCTATTTTAATGCTTAATTAACACTGTTGCTTCACAGTGCACATGTTCTCCCTGTTTTCTGCCCACAGTCCAAATGCATGTACATTTGGTTGATTGGTTATTCTAAATTGTGTGTGTGTGTGGTTGTTTATCAATGTGTGGCAATTGAATGGCAACCTGTACAGGGTGTACCCTGCCTTTTGCTCAATGTGTGCTGGGATAGACATCAGAAAAAACACTATCAAGGAAAATAATTTTATTTTCCAAGCTTTTGTGTTTAAAAGTGATTTTGGTTCTATTTGTCCTTTTTCAGACAAGGGAGATCGAACGTTTGAAGACTCGTATTAAAGTCATGGAAGAGATGGTATGCGCTTTGGTTTATTTAACCAGTATAATGTTTGAGGAGTGAATTGTATGGATTTTTTTTGTCTGCAGAATGAAAAGCTGCTGCTGGAGAGGAACAGTGCAGAGGATCAGCTAAATAAACTCAAAAGAGCAAATGAGGACGTTGGGGTAAGCCTTAGAATTGTTTTAATAGTATGGCAAACCTCAAACACAGGTCAAACATGAAAACCTCACACAAAGACCCAACCAGGAAATGGAACTCAGGATCTTCTTTCTGTGACAAGATTTCCAACTACTAAGCAACTGTGCTGGCCTGATTTTGAATTAATAAAAAATATTAGGGGTGTCTTTAAAAAATTAAATCACCCTTTTATTATTTTCTGTACTTTAACGTCACCAATTGGCTCTTTTTTTCCTGTCTATAGGAGGAACTGGAGGAAATGCAAGTGTTATTAACAATGAAGGAAAGGGAAAACACTAAGGTGAGCGGATCTGATCTACATAAGCATTGTTTTATTAAGTTATATTAATCAGTTAAAGAAGTTGATTGCCAGTGGAAAGGAAGGGCAAGAAGAAGGTAAGTAGAGAGAGTGGGGAGATGAGTGAGTGAAAAAGGGAGATGGATCAAGTGGATGGAGAGGAAGTTTTATGTGAATGATTGGCATAACGGGGGGGTTAACTGTAATGAGGAATAAAAAGCGAATGAGGTATTGAGGCAGGAGGTTTTCGGAAAAGAGAATTTGTGTAATATAGCATTAATCAGATTTTTTTTAGCTAGGTTGATTAACATTGTTGGCTAAAACTGTGTAGCTGTTTGTTGTTTATCTTGTTTACTGACTAATCATGTTTGGTTACTTTTCAGAAAAACATTACACTGCAAAAGCTGAAGGAGCTGTTTCTTGACTACCACAGAATCATCGATGTACTGAATGCACAAGTTTTTAAATAAAATAAGTTTGCTTGGGCAGAAAAAGGTGTTGGTTTAATATTATTTTATATTTTTCAGGGTCTGCAGTGTGATCTGAGGAGGTTACAGGAGCGCTCGCAAAAAACACTTTTACGGTAAACCTCTCTCTCTCTCTATAGATATAGATAAATGTATGTAGATGTATGTTACAAATTAATGATCTTTACACATTTGTTATTTTTACCTTCAATTTACTCTTAAGCTGAAAGTTAAAGAACTTTTTGAAATATCTAATTAACTAATTAAAACTAAATCGCTTGTGTAAAATTTTTGTAAACTTTGAGATGTGTTTAAGAAGAAGACACTTATTTTTGTGTAGTTACATGAAAGGGGGGATTCTATAGTTTCTTTTCCTTTAGTATCTTTTTATGTAAAAATTATTTAAATGTGATTATCAAAGTGCAAAAAATCATACAAATACCAGCCAGACAAGTGTTGGTATACTTCAAGTGTGTTAATGATTTAAGGCGGCACAATTGTATAGTGGTTAGCATGGTCGCCTCACAACAAGGAGGTCCTGGGTTCGAATTCCAGGCATGGGGTCTTTGTATGCAGAGTTTGCATGTTCTCACCGCTCTTGTTCTCATTTAAATAAATGTTCAAAAATATAGTTAACCTATAAAACGGCAAATGTGCTAAATCCTGTAAAAGACACCTGTCCACAACTTCAAACAGTCCTAATCCAAACTCCACTATGGCCAAGACCAGAGAGCTGTCAAAGGACACCAGAAACAAAATTGTAGACCTACACCAGGCTGGAAAAACTAAATCTGCAATAATAGGTAAGCAGCTTGGTGTGAAGGTAACTGTGGGTGCAATTATTAGAAAAATGGAAGTCGTAAAAGCAGCTGATCTCCCTCAATCTGGGGCTCCCCTGCTTGTCCCCCTGCTTAAGTCAGTATATGTCCAGGCCTGTCTGTAGTTTGCTAAAGAGCATTTGGATGATCCAGAAGAGGATTAGGAGAATGTCATATGGTCAGTTGAAATAGAACTTTTGTTTGAGAAACGGAATGGAATGCTGAGGGGCATCCAGAAAACACCTACTGTAAAGCATGGGCGTGGAAACATCATGATTTGGGGCTGTGTGACTGCCTCAAAACATCACTGCTCTAGAGGAGGTCTGCATGGAGGAATGGGCCAAAATACCAGCAACAGTGTGTGAGAACTTTGTGAAGACTTACAGAAAACCAACAAGGGGTACATATTAAGATGAACTTTTGTTGTTGACCAAATATTTATTTTCCACCATAATGTGCAAATAACTAAAAATTGGAATCAGATTTTCTGGCCTTTTTTTTCCTCATTTTGTCTCTCATAGTTGAGTTATACCTATAATAGAAATTACAGGTCTCTCATGTTTTTGGATGAAAGAACTTGCAAATTTGGTGGCTGACTAAATCCTTTTTGTCCCACTAATATGTATTATTTATATTATACTAAAATGCAATTTTAGTGTATTATCAAATTTATCTTCTATACCTGTTTTGTTTACTCCCGGAGGTCTGCTGGAGCCTATCCCTGCATAAACTTTGCACTGAAAGACCCCTTGGAATCGAACCTGGGATCTTCTTGCTGTGAGGTGGAATTTGCATGCGCTTGCGTGGGTTTCTTCCAGGTACCCTGGATTCCTTCCACAGTCCAAAAACATTTACATTAGTTTGACTGATAATTCTTAATTTCCCATAGGACTGATGACCTGTACAGGGTCACCTGCCTCTCGTCCTGTGTGCACTGAGAAAGGCTCCAGCAGACTCCCAGAGTTTGGGAATAAGGGTATATATAAGATGAACAAATAAATATAATTTTCCTATATATAAAATTAAAGAAACCGTATGCCCTAGCCACCCCTTGCAGGTCTGTTTAAAAAAAAATTATGAAGAGCTCTGCTGGCAGTGGTGCTGCATGAATTGACTTTGTAGTTTCTGCAAAAATTAAATAGAGAATTTATGTAAAGTGAGTACATTTCTTAGTAATATTTATATATTTGAGGGCTATGCAGTGGCATAGTGGTCGCCTCCCAACAAAAAGGTCCTGGGTTCGAATCCTGCATGTTCTCCCTGCGCTTGCATGGGTTTCCTCCGACATGTGCATTAGGTTGGCTCTAGCAGAACCCCGGGTTCGGGAATCTTTTACCCGCTTATTCCCGAATCCGGGGTCACGGGGGTCTGCTGGAGCCTATCCCAGCACACATAGGGTGGAAAATGACTGAATGAATGTATTTATATCTTTTGGAAAACACTGAATAAATGAAACTTTGCTACAGTGTAAAGTAGTGAATGCAACAGTAACAGTATAAATTTGCTGTTCCATCAAAAAAAACACAGTTTTAATGACGTAGGTGGTAGTCTACCTAGTTATAGGGCAAATTCTCATTTGTAACATTTTTTTACTCTGAAAACAGCTAAATAACACAAAAAAGGGACTTTGCAAATCTAATCCACACATGATGTATTAAGCAAGAAATACAGTACAAGTGAAATGTTCAGCTCAATTTTTAATGTACACAAGTTAACACTTACACTGTCACTTCAGTATAAAATAATTAGGAAACTTTACCACCACTTCGTTCAAGTCACAGTAATAAAATACTGACCACATACAATCTAAGCACATAAACGTGGTTTACAACAAAAAATAAGCAAAATAAGTTCCAGAATAATTAAATAAAAAGTTCAAATGAAGATCCAATAATTAAAGTAAATTTACTAACCAGCAGAACTTATTGGCTACCATGCTTCATGCCAACAATTTAGGACTCAAGATTTATATTCCAAATCTCTCATTCGGTTCCAGGATCGATTATTAATTTACACCCCCCCTCCCCCTCTAATTCTTCTGCTATATAAATGTTTCCATATTTCTATTTTCTGCTTTTGTTTATAGTTGAAATTTCTTTTTCTTTATAACAGATGATTTTGTTTAATAAATGTTTTTATTAATAAAGGTGTTTAGGTTGAACTAAAGCTGTGAATAAAACGTCAAATTATTAGAACAATTATGATGAACACGTAAAAAAACGCCGTAACGACACACTGTAGCTCGACTCAAACGCCTGTAACGCGGTATGAAACCCTGTTATTCACCGCGAAGAACCACCATAAATCCTTTGCAGCCACGTACCGGGTGATCCACCACAACTTTATTTATTTAAATAAATAAATTTGAGGTCTTTAATTGCAGATGACAAAAAACAGATTGTTTGTTTAGACATTTGGCCATTTTGTGTTCGCGTCATTCGGTGTCTGTGAGTATGCATTTTCCCCTCAGGGCTTGCCGTAGTTTGGTGAGAGGGGCGTGAAACAAAAAAGTTAAGAGTTCAGTTTATTTTGGACAGCTTTTATTTATTCACGGGGATCAACCTAATGTACATGTGTTTGGACTGTGGGAGGAAACCGGAGTACCCGGAGGAAACCCACGCAAGTGCGGGGAGACCATGCAAACACCGCACAAAAAGACCCCTGTGCTAACCACTACGCCACCACGCCTTTTGGAACTTTTTTTTGTTTTGCGCCTGCGCAGCCCGGCAGCAGCATCGACATGTTATTAGAATTACTACAATTTGCGAAGCCCACCCCTAGTCATAAGAATACTTTTTCTTACTTCTATATGGAATCGTTTACTTTTAATTTTTAATCTGTATAACAGTTTAACTTTAAGTCAATGGCAAAAAAAAATCACACTTAAAAAGGAGCTATAGTATTTCTTCATGAGTGGGACATAGTTATCAAATAACCCTTGACTATTTCTTTAATGGGCAGTGCTGTGGTTAGCACATTCACCTCACAGCAAAAAGGATGTGGGTTCCATTACTGGATCTTTCTGTGCACAGTTTGTATGTTTTCCTTGCGCTTGCGTGGGTTTACTCTGGGCACTCCAGTTTCCTTCCACAGTCCAAAAACATGTACATTAAGTTGATTGACGACTCTAAATTTCCCATACGCCTTGTGTGGCCCTGCGATGGACTGACGACCTGTTCAGGGTGTACACCTTCCTCTCGCCCTATGTGCTCTGGGATAGGCTCAAGCAGACCTGTGACCCTAAGTAAGCTGGTATAGAATATGAGTGAATAAATAAATGTTATTTCTTTATGGTAGGTTTGAAAAAAGTTCATCAAATCTGAGGAGTTCAGGAATTCCAAATCATTACACCTTACAGCATGAGATCCAGGAGGCTGAGATGGTGAAACACACACACACACACACACACACCGACTTTACTGTAATGAGTTGCTAGTTCGAATTTTAAAGTAATGTTTATTTTATTTTGCATTAGAAGACACATGTCAAGGAAAATGGCAGCTCAGCTTCTAAACTTCAACCTCCTTCATCTCCAAAGGGAGATCTGCACAATTTCATTCAGAAGGTCAAGTCTGCAGAGCTGCAGGTGAGAAATGTTGGCTTATTAAACAGATTAATGTGAAGTATGGCACATGATGATAAATACATCAGACACTATTATAGTTTCTAAAAATTTAAGGGTAGATGTGTTGTCCAGTGCGCTGTTTTTGTTGCCTGGAAACTGCCTTGCATAGAGTCCAGGGGCTTGTGGTAGTGTTGTTAATATTTATAATGAAATAATAACTATGAGGAGTGATGTTACAAATATTTTCCTAATACACAATGGCAAACTACAGTGACAAGGGAAAAAGAAAGTATGCAGATCATTTAAGACAACTATATTTTATTTCCAAAATTATTCAGACACCTGACCTTCACATTTGTTTTTGTTTGGAGCATCCTATTCCAGATGTTACCCGCTTTACAGCAAAAAGTTCATGGCTTGATTCTTAAGCAAGAGGGTCTTTCTGTGCTGAGTGTGGCTTTACACCAGGTTTGCTGGTGCTCCCACAGGTCAAAAACGTTCATGTTAGACTAATGAGAGAGTGTGATGTCGCTATTCCTATAGCCTGGGTTGCTGGTATGGTATTAAAAATAATAAATAAATACATTTTAGTTATTGTTCTTACTCTTGTACCTTTTAATCACCTTCACACCTGCAGGTTTGCCAGTTTTGAAGTAGCAGAGTTGGACACGTTTAAGGGACAATGTTAGAAAAGACAGGGGCTAAAGTTGGACATGAGGCTGCAGGCAGGTGGCAAATAGGAAGTTGAAATAGGAGGGATATGCATGTGATAAAGTTAATGTGTGTGCTTCCTTTTTTTGTTAGGATGTATATTCCACTGAATCTTTTCAGAAAGCATTCCTACAGGACCAGCAAGAGCAGGCGAGCTCTAAGCAACAGCTACTGACAATGTAAGTTGCATTGCCTACATTAGTACAGTAATTTAGCTCAAAAATCTTTTGATTGTTTTACCACCAAATGTTAGTGTCTGAAGTATTTCTGTATCACTGAAACCACAAGGATCCTGTTCCAGCATAACAAAGTCCCTGTGCAAAAAAAAACCTGGGAGCTTCATGAAGACATGTTTTGATTGTGTAGGACATAAGAGTTCTTCAACTACGATTCCAGAGTATGACTTGACTCTCTGGGAGGAATTAAAACTGACTGCACACCAGACCGGCTCAATTTAACCACATTAGTGTCGGAACATTACCATTGTAACTGAATGAACAGTCATGGAAAACCTGCATAGACATGTGAAGGCTATTTAAATTTTTATGTGAAGAACCACACAAGAAAAGCTGAAGCAAGAACATGCTTCTTCTGTTGGATGTTCAGATTGGTCCACTTTTACTGTCTTAACTTTTACTCTTTATGACGTCTGCAGTTTACAAAAGCTGGAGCGGCCCCATCCTCCGTGGGGCCAGCAGCCAGAATGCAGACAGCTGGAAACACATGAGCAGTCCCAGGAGATACCCAAAGCTCCACCTATCACCTGGTGGAAAGCTCTAAGGTTGGAGGACATAAGACACACCTGGAACACCCAAGAAATTCAGGACACCACCAGGAAGATGCAACAAAGGATCAGTACTCTTGAGACCCAGATGAAGGAGGCACAGAAAGAGGTGATGGAGAGGAGGTTGTGTGTGTGTGCGCGTGTGTGTGTGTGAATAGGAAAGTATTCATACTATTCCTTCATCATTTAAACCTGCTTATTCCCTAATTTGGGGTGCACATTCCCATGCACATACTGCGAAAGGCAGGGGTACACCCTGGAGAGAATCCATCGCAGGGCCACACACCCACACACTCGTATGGAAAATTTGGAATCCCCAATCAATCTAATGTACATCATTTTAAAAAAGGTAAATTGGCTAGTTATTTCAATCCTATTAAATAGTTTTAAAAAGGTCTTTTAAATTGCAGTCTCTTTTCTGTAATGAGTAACTAAGGTCGATGTACTACTGATGTACTTGTAAGTGGACTATTTATACTTAAAGTAAATTGGCCACTTATTAATTCATAACAGTAAACTTAAGTCAACTATGTTTGTACCACCACTGGACTAGGAAGTATTTTGTAAGTCAACTTGGAAAAAAAAATTGAAGAAGTGATTGTAGTGATCAATCCAGGGTTCAATTTTCTTTACTATCTCCGCTTAGCTTAGGGGTCTAACATGATCTGCCATCCCTAAAGCAGGGTGGTTTTAAGTGTTTTTCCTCAGGAGCTCAACAGTTGTAGCTTGCCAATGCTAAGGTTAATCAAACCATGATCTTAACATTTGCTACTAGTTGAAAACAAACCAAAGTAATGGACTAGTTTTTTTTGGAGATTTTTGGCAGCTTTCCCTATAAAGATTCTGTAGTATATGTACAAGTGCATTTACATTTCTGGCATTTGGCAGACGCTCTTATCCAGAGTGACTTAAATTTATTTTATATATTTAACTGAGCCATTAGAGGTTAAGGACCTTGTTCAGGGGCTGAGTTGTGGCAACCTGGTGGTGCTAGAAAGCAAAATGTTCTGGTATTAGTCCAACACCTTAACCACAAAGCCACCACTTCCCAAAGTACCAGGTATAGAGCACATGGACTTCAATTGACTTGTAGATCGGTCAGTATGAACCTGAAGTATAATTTTATTATAAGTAGTATTAAATTATTATTTGTATTTTATTAGTAGTATTTAACTTTCACAAAATATAAACACTCAAACATTATACAAACATAATAATATACAAACAAGCCTAAGCTCATACAGCATTTTAATGATCACAAAGTTTGAATTCCCTTGGAAAATATCTAATTTACAATGCAGTCATTTTCTCAAATATATATAAATGATTTAGTAATTGTGTCTATTCTGTTTGTGCATCATGAACTAGTCAACATCACAGTTTTCTTAACTGATCCGAAGGGAAACAATAAAGTAAAAAAAACATTGGATGCATTGGTATATCACATCCCAAAATCACTAACTTCCTGTTTAACCTCCTGCCAGCACAACCTTATTTTGGGACCTTCCCAAAATATATAAACATAGTCTTCCACTTGCCCACATTTTCTCCAGTATTGTGATAGTAAGGAGCTATTAAATTTAGCAACCAGCAACAAAACTCCTTATCAGCCCCAAACCATGCATTGATAGCCTTAAGCTGAGAGGCCCAATAATAGTATCTAGGATTGGGAAGGTGAAACACTGAAGAGAGATTAAAAAAAGAGCTGAAGACATTGCATCTACCTGGTGAGTTTCTTTACCTACATTTTTGTATTAAAAAAAACCCAAAACAAACACCTATTTGACAAGTGTCATATAATTTGTTTTGCTAGTCTACAATTTTTATTTCTAGAAGGTTTTTTTAATTTATTTTGCCTCTCACCACTGCTTTGGCCCCTTCGCACAAAAGCAAAAACTAGCCCATTATCATTATTATCAAAGTATTCAGTTTTATTAATTCCTTGTCCTTAGTTAATGACATATTTAATATGTTAACCTTGTCCCAACGGAAATATTAACCAAACTGGTACATCGTCCGATATAGTTATGGGAGGAACTAAATAGTTCCTCATCAGGCAGGTGGGTCTCTTGCTGGAGTGCAACAAAGCACTGCATTTTTTCAAGCTAAATACATGTTTTGTTTTTTTTGATTAGGCTACTGCGTTCTTTCACATTATGACTGACACATTACATCTTCTATTTACCTTATTGTACCAGTTATGTGTTGTTGCCAGTATATTCCATTAGTACCAAAAAGCAAAGAACACTAGCTGTACAGTGCCAATAATTAGCGTTATCAATAACAGGAATAATATACACAAACAGAACTTCCACACATTAGGTTTAGCACAGGCCAAATCCAGATGTAAAGAAAGCTATGATGCTGACTGGGTTACTGAAAGTGCTTGCAACCATTGTTTACACGGCTGCCACCAAAATTGTTTCCGGTCCACAGTTTATCAGAAAAGCGTCCGTCATTTTTAAAAAGCAAATTATTTACTATCGTGAATAAAAAAAAACTCTCAATGTGCTACATTGCAACTAGTTAATTCTACTGCAGAAATATTTCATTTCATCTTCTTTACCCGCTTATTCCCGAATCCGGGGTCACGGGGGT
>JAOTQW010058826.1:0-17000 GCA_026260075.1 Sisor rabdophorus
TTGGTATACTCCTGTCCAACTAATATTAATAATACTTTTAAAAATTAAATCATTTGTCTGTTTTGTAGCTCCTCGGTATGTCACTGACAATCAGCAAAGCTGAGGGGGTGACAGTGTTTACTGTACACTCCAATCACAAAAGTAAATGGCCGCTCCTGTGCCAGATGCTGGGCACCATGTGCTACAGCCCAGTATGCTCGGGGTCTCAGAGACTGAAGCAGCAGCTTGGCTGTGGTCTTACAGTTCTGGCGGTTTGTTAAGCTCTCAGCCTTTATACATAAAACTTATTATATATTATGTTCTGCATCATTTAATTATACTTCAATGCATTTAATCTATAAAAAGGACAAAAAGGAACACAATGCTTAACAATTATTTAAAACAACAAAAATGATAATTTAACTCATCATGCACTAATATTCCTCTATCTTCCCACAGACTATACAGATCATGGTTGGAATAATGAATCTGGGATTCGGCTCTTTAACCTTAGCTATTTATCGTAGCAGTGCTCTTGATGATACACCCATCTGGCTAGGATGCGTGGTAAGAAAAATATTTTGTAAAGAAATAATTGTTTATGGGGGCAGAGCGGTGGGGAAGTGGTTAACATGGTTTGCTCCACAGCAAGAAGTCCCAGGTTTTATTCCCGGGCTAGGGTTCTTTTCTGTGTGTAGTTGGCATGTTCTCCTCACCTGTCCAGGGTGTACCCCTGCCTTTCATGTGTGCTGAGATAGGCTCAAGCTGACCCCTGTGATCCCGAGTTAGGGAGGAAGCGAGTAGAGAAGATGAAAGAATGAAAAACTCTTATGATGTTTCACGTGGGTTGCATTACTTTAGTTTAATAAATGACCTTTTTTTTCTACAGATTCTTGTGATTGGAATTATGTGTATCCTAGCAGAAAAGTTTCCTAGTCCATGCCTGGTGAGTTTGATCTTTTCAGGAATTTGGTTGTTGCTTAATTCATTGATACAACTCTTGAGCAAATCATTGACATTTTTATAAATAAACCTTTTGGAATGAAACAAGAATAAATAAAAATGAACAAGTTCAGCATATATGCATGATAAGAACTTTTTAAGTTACATATTAGGGTAATTCCCAGCCACAAGATACTATTACATACTATTAATTGCTTAATTGTATAAAAAAATGATAAATTTAAGTCACTCTGTGTAAGGGCCTTTGGCAAATGCTGTAGATATGGACTAATATTTATTAGGGTATTAGTAGCCTAGTGACAATGGTGTTGATAAAAAGACTAAGCTAATAGGAAGATTGGGGTTCGAATTCTAGCATCACCAAGCATCACGCAAGGGCCTTAACCGCTGATTACTTAGTTGTGTTTAATTAAACAAAAAAAGTCGCTTTGAGTAAGGGGCATCTGGGGGCAAATACTAGAAATGTAAATATAATGTAAATATTTGCATAGAAAAAAAGGACTTTAATCTCTGTCTTTTAATACATAGAGAAACAAATGATCAATTAGCAAAAAAAGAGTATTTGATTGTTAAATTAGTAGAATTTTTTTTAGGAGAATCTGTTCTTCATATCTTTTAATTGTTTTAATCCTTGTATTTATATATTAAATGTATCTTCCTGCGTCTGCAGGTGGTCCTAATTGTGCTGATGAACATAGTTAGCAGTGCCTTAGCTATAACCAACATCGTGCTGTATTCTGTGGATTTGGTGGTAAGACCTAACGTTATTCTATGTGAGGTTCCCGACCGTCAGCAAGATTGGTATGCATGGACAACATCTCCCACCATGCAAGAAATATATGAGAAGAAACTCAAGGATTACAGAAGTTGTGAGACAAATAGACTTATTATGCAGGTAACGACTGAGTTTTTCATCAGAAAGATAAGTCATGGAAAATATATGCAATTCTATACATTCTTTTTGCAAAAGTCCAAAAACAATACTTCAGCTTTAAAAAATTCTCAGTGATGCTGATATAAATATATAAATTTAGATCTGATTTCTCTACCTAGAAAATTCTTGGAGGTCTGGACATCATGATGATCGTACTCGCTGTTCTTCATCTCTGTGTCACTATCAGCTGGTGTATTCTGAACATCAAAGCTCTGCGCAATAAGCAAGCAAAAGCAGAGGTATCATAAGTGTCATATATGATAAATCACCTGATACACTTTAAGTTCTTTAAGCTCACTTTTGCTCAATTTTTACAGAATATAGAGGATCCAGAACTTCGCAAACCTCTAATGGAGCAAGAAAATCCCAAACCTGTGTGTTAGAAACTATAAAGGAACTCTGGTTCACTAATCACACTAATTACTTTACAGAACATTAATCTACACAGGTATCCACGTTGTGATATTTCGTTAATTTTTTTGTTTGTTTTTTATAGAACACTGTGCATTAGTGTTCCGTGTGTGTTAGAAGTCATTTACCACCAGATGGCGCTGAGAGCACTTCATTAATCTTTATCTGCGCTTTTTTTTTTCTAGAACAGCGCGGTAGCCATTTTATGAGGGACAAGTAGAGAAAATGAACGCTGTATGCTAGAAATGCTGTATGCTATTTAGCAAAGGCTGTGTTCACTACAACACGACACGACACAAAAGACAATAAATGAAACAAATTTTTTTAATAAAATAAAAAAAACGCCATAAAGTAAAAAATATGGATGTATTTAACATTTATGGCGCAAGTTAGTAAGCAAGGTAGCTAATTAGCATTCTGATATCTAACTAGCACCCTGCGATGGACTGGCGACCTATACAGGGTGTAGGCCTGCCTCTTGCCCTATGTGTGCTGGGGTAGGCTCCAGCAGACCCCCGTGACCCTGAGCACGGCAATAAGCGGGTATAGAAGATGAATGGATATCTAACTAGCTTGCCAAAAGTTAATAAAGTATATTTAAAAAAGCGAAAATAGGATAATTTTCTGTAAGTTGTCTGACATAAATTTTAAATAATTGAATTGATGTTTCTCAGGTACTTGGGTTGTTTTTCATAGCTAGAACAACAGGTTTTAAAAATAACCCGCTGTTTAAGCCTAACCCAGTACACATAGGGCGTGAGGCAGGCGTACAGCCCAGACAGTCACCAGTCCATCGCCGGGCGAAAGGTACAGTCCATCGCCAGTCACAAGTCCATCGCATGGCCACACACACTCACATTCACTCTTTTATAGGCAATTTAGAGTCACCAATCACCCTAATGTACATGTTTTTGCACTGTGAGAGAAAACCAGAGGGGCCTGGAGTAAACTCACACGAGATCGTAGAGAATATCTCTGCATAGAAAGACCCCTGCTTTAGAATCGAACACTTCTTCTGAACGACCATGCTAACCACTATGCCACCAAGCCGCTCAAAGAATCTTATAATTTTTATACTTACATTAGAGATTGAAAATATAATATACATTACATTAGAGATACAAAATATAATGACAAAATAAAGATATGGCATTTTTTTTACTTTAAATATAAGAAATTTAAAGATGTGGAGAAAAGTAAACAAGGTGTTAAAATAATTACCAGTTGAGTCTATTAATGTATGCTGATAATGTAAATTGCATGTTATTTGGCAGCAGTTATTTAAGTATCATAATTAATAATAATTATATTTATTCATTCATCTTCTATACCCGCTTATTTCCTAACTCGGGGTCACTGGGGTCTGCTGGAGACTAACAAACAACCACACACCTGGAGTAAACCCAGGCAAGTGCAGAAGGAACATGCAAAATCTGCACAGAAGGATCCCTTGCCTGGGAATCGAACCTGGGACCTTCTTCTTGTGAGGCGACTGTTCTAACCACTGCCACTGCACCACCCACAATAATTAGGTATATAAGCTAACAGCAGATTTAGTGTTTTTTTGTTTTGTTACAGCTGTTAATTTTTTTTTTTGGTCTAATACTGAGGATTGACAAGCTATTTGCAAACCAAGGCAGATACCAGACACTCTTCCTATAACCCCACAGGCATTTCTGTATTTTTACACCATCCTGGGTTTGCTCTTTCTCTCTAGTTTAGATGGATTATTTTCCAAGTGAATCACTGGGTCTTAAAACATTGGTCATGTCAGGGGTGTGGCGATATACTGGTCTAACCTGCAAAGAAAACCTGAAATTGGTGTAAGGGTTTAAACTGGTACTGATGATATCATCTGGTTTAAGATACAGTACCCAGCCCGCTAGATCTACATGTTTAGGTTCAATTTTATATTGCTAAATTTTATTCCAGGCCCTGCGATGGATTGGCAACCTGTCCAACCCCCCCTAACCCCCCCCTCCCCGGTGACCCTTAGATCAAGAATAAACGGGTATAGAAGATAAATGAATTTTATTCCATAACCTAATTATCTTATAGTTTCCCTAAAAATGTCTTTTTATTCTGACACTAATATAAAATAATTTTCGAGGGGACCTAATTAAGCAGTAGACAGGATAACATTTGGGGGATTAATGGAAGAACAATGTATTCCTGCATCTGAACGAAAATGTTTCTACTCCACGTGATGTTTTTCTGCGTTCCTGCAATCACCTGATGGGGCCGGATTCAATGCAGGGCTGTTTCTGGGGAGAATTGTCCTAAGCTTATCATCTGTTTAAAATGTACAGGCGAAAGTAACACACAGTATGGATGGGAGCAATATTCTGAAACTGGAGAGCTCCTGAATGTGACGTTTCTATACTTACTGGATTCTCTGGATTTACAGGCTTTATTCATTGTGCACATACAGACTTGCACTAACTAAATCTTGGCAAATTTTTGTCATGCTTTTTAAAATGACATTTTTATAAAACATTAATATTTTTTGCTCTTTGTGTATAATGTAATGTAATTTGTCCTTATGAACTGAAAATAACTGCAGGGGATTGGACTGGCTTCTAAGCAAATGTAACTCTTAAGGTTTGCAAGATTCAAATGATCTGCATTTATGAAGAGTTGATCTCTTTGGCCTCCTTTTTGACTAAAACAGGAAACGGTGAGGAAAAACTGAAAAAGTATTCCAAAATGTTGGAAGATAAAAAATGAAGTGTTTCATCTTATATACCTGCTTATCATGGGGTCACAGAGGTCTGCTGAAGTCTACTAAGCTCACTGAAAGCACAAAAGGCAAGAGGGATACACCCTGGACAGGTTGCCAGTCCATTACAGAGCCACACACACACTCACTCCTATGGGCAATTTAGAATCCACAGATAAACTCCACACAGAAAGGTTCCTATGAGGCGACAGTGCTAACCACCAAGCCGTGCTGAAAATTTAAAAACATTTGAAAAAAATAAAAATTGTGCTTGGCTTAAAAACAAGTTCTGAATTCTACGTGTGTCAGTTTAAATTTTACTTAAAAGAGGAGATTAAAAAAACATTAGTGGTCCGAGTTTTTTTAGATAATTTTGTTCCTCTTTATCAGCCGTTGTAAAAATGAATCATCGGGTTCATCAGCAACCAGACGACTGATTGCTGTGTAAAACAGATTTATCGTCAGGAAAGTCATGGCTTAAGGAAAATATTTGAATAGTTGTCTGGTAGGAAACAGTGTTGTTTTATGTACAGCACAAATATTCTTATTTCAGTGATCAGACCACATGACTTCTTCACTTGCCTCGGTTCAGCTTTGTTTTACTCATGATGTTAAACGTTAATTTCTATGGTAATGTATTTATAAACCTGTTTTTAGCTTTAAGTTTTATATAGAAACCAAACAGACCACTGTTCTTATGCAAAATTACATAGTCGAAAGGGTGTTTCACTCAGTGCACAACCACATCTACTGAAATCCTCTACTATTACACAGAACGCTCTATCATCTGGGAAGCAAATATTCTTAGCTGTAACTAAAGGGACACTTTGATGCAAAGTTAATTGAATAAAGACATGTACTGTACTGTATTGTTTAGATTTCTTTTTATAAACAATGTATGAATAGATACAAGATACATGTATTTGATTTCAAAATAACTAAAGTGAGAATTGTGTCAAAATAGCGGTAGTCAATTTATTTGCAAAATAATACAGAATATTTTAATAGACATGGAAAATAACAAAACCATAAAAGGACCTGTTTTGATCATTAATCAGAAGTGCTTTTAGGAGTATAACCTGCTCAACAAGTTGTTAGTATTGGAGTAATGATAAAGATTGTCCCTATTGTATTCTTATGTTACAGTCCAGCAGGTTGCAAAAGTTTTATAAGGAAAACCTTGAAAACCTGTTCCTACATGTCAAGGTTTGATAAGGTTATGATAAGATCTAATAAATAATCTTAAGAATCCAGCTCTGTGCTGGTTAAAGCACCATAACATATAACCAAGAACAAATAGCTGTAGAAATATGAAAGTATTTTTAATAACAGTGGGGAAACAAACAAGAATTATATGGCAGTGTTATTGCATCCAGGAAAATTTTGAGTTATATTTGTTTCTTACAATTTATTTCAAGATAGCCAAACAGTCATCATTAAAATAAAGTCATATTTTATCCCAAAACATAAAGAAGCACCCACAAAAATCATGTACAGGTCATAAGGCACATTTTAAAATGACAAAAACTGAGTTTGGCTTATTTACATTTACAGCATTTAGCAGACGCTCTTATCCAGAGCAACATACACAATGCTTTGAAGTCTATACCTATGAATACATCAATACCGGTTCAATAGGCTGTAAACCAAATATACAATAAGCCAACTCTAAAGGAAAGAAATGAGCCAGTGTTTTTCAATATAAGATTAACAAAATAGTTACTATTCTTTATGCTAGATAAAAATGTTCCAAATTTTCTAAATCCTTTCTATGTTTGATTTTCCTCACTGTGAGTTAGGAAGAATGTACAAACAAGTAGAAGTTCTTGAACTCCTCAAAAAAGTGAAGCTCATCCTGAAAACTCCAGGAGTAAGCTACTTCTTTGCATGACGTCTTGACAGCATGGACTGTACACTTGGGGATCTTTTCAAATACAAGCTCTGCAATCACTGGAACTGTGACCTTCTTCTGGCCCTGGATCAACTGCTGTATCTGGGCTTTGTCTAGAGGTTCAGGAGACGCACTATAGGATACCATTATATTTAAATTGTCATCTGAGGAAGGCACCTGAAACCTGCTCTTGCCTGTGGAGCACTGAAAATCTTTTTTGCTGGTGAACAAACCCCTGGGCGAGTTAAAGACGCGGACTGACCAGCTCACCCAGTCGTACTTCCCTTTCAGGTTATCGATGATCAGGTTGGCCAGCTGCTGGCTGCTTTTATCCCTGTGGTTCCTTACCAGACGCTTAATGTCAATCTCAGCCTGATTTGGAAAGCTGTTAATACAGTCTTCGATGACGGCATTCATTTTTGTCTGGACCACTTGCATGTTTTTGGCCCATTCTTGAAGCAACTCCTCTTCATCATCACAGCCTTTCAGAGCTGTGTATCCCATTAAAGCAATAAGACCGATGCAGAACAATTTCTTCAGTCTGGCACAGAAGTCTTCCACCGGCCTTCTGCTCTTTTGTTCATAGTTGAGTGTGATCTCCAGCACAGAGTCTCCAGAGAAGCTTTCGCCTGTCACAGCACCATAAAGTGTGTGCAAGTTTTTGTCTCCTCCAGTCTTGTTAAAATGATCCAGGAATTGTTTCTTCTTCGCCTCTCTGAACTTTGGCTTTGCATTGAGAATATCCATGTACTTGCGAAACTGGTTGGTTATATTCTCCTCCACTGAGAAATAAGCTGCGTCCATACCACTTTTTCTCACCTCATCGTTGATCCGCTGGATCTCCTCAGATATTACCTCCAGACGTTCACGAACTCTCTGAAACTGTTCCTTCATGTATTCTGCTTCTTTGCTTTCCACGTTATCTAGTGCTAGCTTCACAATAGGAGCAGCAATAGAGAAAATGGGGAACAAATCTCCAGCAATGCTGGCCAACACCTCTGCTCCCTGCTCAAATACCTCCATGACATTCTCCACCACATCCTTCTTTGATGCAATAAGTTGCTGTAGGTTTTCTGCCATTTTCCCCCAATCTCTTAAAAATTGATCTGTGTGCAAAATAAGAGCACAAAGGTCAGGTTACAAATGCTAATGCGATAAATAATTATGCCAAAAAAATTAAACCAGGTGCCAAAAAAAAAATCAAGATATGGCATTGTAATTGTCTGATAAGGCATCATATTACAAGTCAAAAGGTAGGAAACTGACAACTTACACAGCTTACAACTCGATTATAGTATAAAGTTCAGCCTTTTTTGCTGGGTCAGCGTGAGCCCAGTTAAGATCACGGGCTAGTAAAAGAAAGAAAAACATGTTAGCTTAGCTATCAGAGCAAGAAATCACTCAGTGACGTCCCACCCCATGAGCTAATAAGTCAACAATGCACCAGTTACAAGTAAAGGAAAAAAGACTCTTCACATATCAAGGACAAATCGACATTTAAAATCATCTACATTGTTTAGAGTAAACATTTATTCCAAAAGAATTACCACTAGCTTGTATAACTACATAGATTAATTGTGGGGGAATACATTATAAAAACTAATTTATGACCAAGAAAACAAATTAATCTAATAATAATGATAATAATGATCAATGATAATAAATCTTAAACTTTGTAAACATTGTACACTGACTCGCATTATAAATTTTATGTTCTGAAAGTGTAATTATATTTATAATGTGATGTAGCTAAAAAAAGGAAAACTTAATATCTTAATATACATTAGAATGTGAGAAATTTTCCATTCTCAGGGCATGTGCCAACATAGGAGGACAAACAGTTAATAAGGTAGTTTGACTCGCTGGGCAGGAGCCATTTTTTCCAAAGAAGCCCTGACAGTTTCTATGGAAACCAGACAAAAGAAAAAAAGAGGCTGTCAGTTACACTTTGATGAAACTCCTTGCCGGTTTACCTACTGTTTAATTCTTTTAACAGTTTTTTTCTATCCACATGTACACATGCATTTACTTTTGATTGAACATATCTGACTGTATCTAATGTGTATGTGATCAGTCTCATATCAGTGTATTTCTGGGTTCTGGTTCAATGCCAGTCGTGCTGCAGAAATTGTGCTGTATTCATTAATTCAATGTATTTCACTCAGATTTGTGTTAGAAATGTCATATAATATAACGCTAGCTGCTTTTTAAAAATGGAAAGCATATAAACATTAATATGATTGAAGTTTTTTTTTTATTAACCAGACAACTGATCACTGGTCATTTATAGAAGAAGTCTCCAGTGGCAGTGCTTTGTAACAGGCTAAATTTGTTTAAAGGATATAGTGTGCTTTCCTGTTAAAAACATTATTTTTTTGCACAAGAAAGCACTAGAGCAGATCAGACAGAACATCACAGACTGTTTCATCTATCTCCCTCCCTCAGGTTACTGCAGCACTTGAGAGAATGAGGTTTCGCTGTAAAATCTACCACTAATGCAGTGTTAACATATCGGATAGAGGCTGAGGTTTTTAGACTTCTGAAGTCTGAGGTATTAAATCATTATTATGCAATATAAATGCTCATGTTAATGTCTGGATATAACAGTTTATCAAAGCAGAAAGTTGATCAGAGGAACTGACAAAGAAATATTTAGAGAATGAAGCAATAGCTGTCACCAAGTGTCATTTCCCAATCAAATTTCTTTGTATAATATAATACTAGGGAAAAACATTTATTAAAAAAAAATAATTATTTACTACAATAATGTACTGCATTAAATGTTAGGATACTAGGATGTGACAATGACATTATTATTTATAATACTTCATGCATAATTAATGCAATGAAATAAATTATGTAACACTGATCTGTAGCGTTTCTTTAAAGCATTTATAAATTTTCACTCTCATGCATATACATTTTTAGTCTTGCAAATGTGTTCAGCTTAGTAAAATAAAAAAATAATATATACAGCTTAGTATTGTAGTCTATAAAATAAATAATATATGGATTAATGTTTATTTTACAGTATGCATCATGCACAGTTATAATACCTTTATTTATGACATAAGTTACAGCTTCATAAGCTAAACAGTTTCAAACACTTGGAGATCAGTAAAATAAAGCCATGTTAGTTGCATGCATGGCACTTAGTGAAGCACAGACAGTGATTATACTGCAAAGCTTTTATTTAGGTCATAATGCAGAAAGGTCAGTAAAGTGTGATGCGCGCGAGCGCGCACTCTCACACACACACACACACACTATATACTTATATATATATATATATATATATATATATAGTTAAACATTGAATACATTCAGCTTTATGTTGTGTCCTGTACACATTTATAATGCAAGTTGTTTAAGAGCCATAACCGTAAAGCACAAAAGTCAGTAAACAAAACCAATAGTATCATTTGATAGGGTTTGTATACAGTATATTGCTTTAAAAAGTGTATGTTTAATATTAATATTAAAGTTGGTCAAATATATAAAGAGTTTTTAAAAAAGGTTATAATGGCGCTCAAAGTATGGAGGCTAAAATAAGCTGTCTGAAGCGAACTTACTTCCTGCTATGCGCAGTAGGAAAACTAGTTGATTTTACTAACTTAAAAAAATTAGTGTTTGTAGTTATTTGTATGATCGAATAAAGTTTCGGTGAATCGGCAAATATATTACCAAGTTGATAGAAGCCCTATTAATGTTATTTTTTAAACCTGGAATAACTTCCGGTAGTTTCGAGAAAGACGGAGTTACGCCCTGAGGGCTGTTAAAGTTTTTGTCCTGAAACAAACTGGTTAAAGTTTTGTAATCTGGTTATTTTATGAGACGTTTAATAATTATTTTAATGATGATTATTAACTCACCTTAATGTTAAGGAGTGATAAAAGAGACAGTGAGACAGAGCTCTTCTACTTAAACACGAATTCATGTAGTTTTCCTTATTACAGCTGAATGTGAGACACACCCATACTCACAAACAGCTAAGTTGAAATCCCTGATATTTAACCCTTGCTTATGTTCACGCAGAGTAAACAGTCAAGTTTTAGAGGATAAAATTAGACTAGGTTAGTTATATTTTTAAAGTTGTTGTTTTGCAATGCAGTAAATCATCCAAACAAAAAAAATCCTTAAAAAAGAAACCGCATAGGGTAATAATAAATCAGTATATTTTAATGTAATTGATTAAATGGGTAGATTAATGATCAATTTTGTGTCCGCAGCATATTCAACAGCATATGGTATTTTGTCTTTAATCCACAGAATACAAACATTCCTAAATACATATAGCATAGGCATAATTCTCTTGATTCAACATGTTTTAATAAATTCATACAATATATCCATTCAAGATTACTAAATTTCTCTTATACTGTTGTCACAGATGTGTGTCTATAGTTTATGAAGAATAAAACCCCCCCTCCTCTAAAAAACAGAAAAGTGGACATCATGGAACACTTGCTGTTCCATCGTATCGTTGCACTGTGTAGTGTTAAGACCAAAAAAATTTGAACATTTTAGACTGATTGCCATTGATATACTAGTTAAATCAACTATAATGTGACTATTCTGCATGAATACAAATGTGTGCCCTTTTGTGAACCGCATAATAATAGCACTCAGGGTCAAAATTGTTGGTTTCCTCCACTCTTTTATAGCGACTTACTGCATGCACAAGGCAGTTCGGAAGACTCTTGTACAGAGACTCAGCCACAGATATCATGTCGCCTTTCATCTTCTCATTCTCTATTTGATCCTTTATCTGGACTTTGTTGATTGGTTTTGGGTTTGCAGTAAAAGACACCACAATTCTTATTTTGTTTTTGGTCAAAAGATCAAAATAATTGACACCTCCACTTCCATGGTACCGCTTGCCGGCCAGCCAATTCCAAAAAAAAATGCCACCGTGATTAAACACCCTCACTGACCAGGAGACCCAGTCATATTTCTTGGCAAGGGCATCCAATAGAAATTTAGCAAACTCTGGGTCAACGTGGCTCTGCTTCTCCAATAGCTTGTGCTCTACATCCATCTTGGCTTGTGCAGGAAAGTTGTTTACACATTCATCCACTGCTGCTTTCATGCGCTTCTCCACGTCCTCCATGCGGATTTGCCATTTCTTTACCATAACCTCTCCAACTGAGCCTTCCTTTAGTGCAGTGTAGCCCATCAATGCTATGGTCCCAACCACAAACATCTTCTTTAGCTGGGCACAAAATTCCTCCACTGGTCTCCTGCTTCGCCCCTCATGCGCTAGTATGACATCCAGCATTGCATCGCCAGAAGTGTTCTCTCCAGTTATGGCATTGTACAAGCCATCGAGGTTCATGTCACTGTCCATGTTCTCAAAATGGCTAAGAAACTTCTCTTTCTTTTTTTCCTTAAACTTAGGTTTGGCAACGACAAACTCTTGAAACTTTTCATATTGACTGATCATCTGTGCCTCACGGTCGAAGTTTTGTTTGTTCAATGATGTTCTTTGTAGCTCCAGACCTATTTTTTCAATCTCATCCTGAATACCTTCCAACTTCTGGTTGACCTTCTCGAACTGCTCGGCAAGATACTTAGCCTCTTTACCCTCAGGGTTGCTAAGGAGCTCAGCCGAGGCCACAAAAACTGCCTCCAGGATGGGATGAAATTGTCCTACAGTGGCTGCCAGGATCTCACAGCCTTGGCTCATGATCTCCACTCCCTTTTCAATCTTGTCCTTGTTCTCCAGGACCCATTCCTCCACACGACTCATACTGGTTGGAAAAGAGGCTTTGTCTTAATCCTTTAAGTGAGGTTAGTGCTCTCTCTGTAACATAGCAAGATAAGTCATTTAAAATTCCTCTTTTAGTCAAGTGATATCAAAATCAATGCCAGAATCAATGCGGCCACATCTTAAGGTCACATTTATTTCGCCAACATGAGTTACTTGAGGTAACCTAAGACAAAATCAGACATCTTTTTCACAGAGATCAAACAAGTGTGGGTGTACTACTGTACATTCTGTTTTGGAGTCAGGTTTTTGTTTCCTTATAAACCAAAGCCAGCAAAATGTGGGAAACTTATATTCTGGACTTGTACAGACATGCCCAAAGTCAGAATATGTCACACCTTCTGATTGCGAGGCATGGGAAAGATCAGTTGTCTTCCAGCATTAAATGAGAACAAACACCCTGAAAGTTTAAACCTGTTCATGATAAACATGGGAAGGTAAATCATCAGCATGTCTCAGGATGACGGGTCAAGTTGTGAAATGATGCCAGACAATAACGGGGTTATTCCAACTCTGGTGGCAAAGTACAAAACATCTGTTTTCAGCCTGTGATTGCTGGAAAAGATGTTTAAATAGTAGAGCTGTTGAGCATTTCAGGGTATTTCTGGGCAGTTTCATTACACGGGGGAGATGAGCTCACACATATATCTCATTTTTCAAGACCCTGCGTATACTACGGCAAAAACGGCACACCCAGATCTAAGAAAATGTGTAACAATTCCACTTGTTCAGCAATTTACAACAGAGGGTTTTGTCTAACTAACAAAACCAATGTAAACATAAATAAAATGATACAAATTGCAATTTACAAGAAAATATATTTTTTTGTTCAATGTTTACAATAGTGCATCTATTATTACTTAGTTTAGACTTAGAACAATTTCTATATAATATTTTACAAGATTTAGTAAAATTATATTATACTGACAAGTATAATCTCTAACAAAGAAAGACAATTTTTTAAATCTTATTTTGAGAAATCTATTTGTGACTCAACACTTTGCCTCATCAAAGCAATTATTTAAAATCAGATGCTGATTATTTTCCCTTCGAGCTATATGTATAAAAGCAGCATGTTTTTTTTAACTACAATTCAAATTTGTGATTAGATAGTGATTAGAGGCCCAAAAAATTTCTAAAATACTTAAACACAAGATTAAATAGTAACTTAACATTAAATAGTAAATTAACAACATATCATAATCCAAATTGATATTTTTTGATATTTTTAGGTTTTAGTTTGTATATTAAAGCCTTTTTCCCTTTCTTGAATCTACATCCTTGGTTACTAATCCTGCTACACTGACATTGCAGACAAAGTCTTATTCAGGTCAATATTTACTTAAGCACAAGATCCGGCCATCTCAAATTGCCTTTTCTTATTGTATCTATTATGAGCCTGGAATTATTAAATACAATTAACGTATAGTTGTTTCAGTTCTCAGATCTCTTTTCTATGCCAGTGTTTACCAACTTTCTTTTGTGTCGTAAAAATAGCAGATGAAAGAAAAGCACAAAAAAGAAGCAAAGAAAGAAGCATAACAAAAAAGATTTTAACAAAGGCTAAAAAGAGAAATAGGCTTACAGTTAGTTGGTGAAATGTGCAGAGGTGCCCTTTCTGTGGTGTTCTTGTGAAGTCCAGCTGTGCTGAAGAGCTGCAGCCTCCGTAGCTTGACGTGTATTTATAGCCTGGCTGCTTTGTGACACTCCCCTTTGGACAGACTTCATCGCATGCATGCATGCATGCATTCCTAGGACCCCACTCTCAGAGGGATGGGTAACATCCTGTAAACATTGCCCCTTTCATCCATTCATGGGGGTTGATATAGCTCTGTTAAGTAGTCTGGGACCAGCAACATGTAAAAAACATATAAAGTCCCTGACAACAGTGCTTGCCTAAATATTACTTAAGAAAGAAACTAAAGCCAAAGTACATCTAAATAAATGTGTTTATTATAATATGTTTATATTCATGAGGGCCAAAGGCAAGTCCAAAGATAGAACAATGTGGCATAAATGCTTTACTTGAGCTTTCACACATTTTGAGTTGGACTGCTCGACAATGCAGAGAAAGGCGCCTCTGTTTTCCCAAACGGCCTGTGTCAGAGAGGCTGACCAGGAGCTTTTGTGCTCTTCTTGTGACCCACTTTGCTAGTGGTAAATGAAAAGAAACATAGAAACCATTAAAAAGCATACAGCTTTTATGATAGCCTTTGGCTTCATTGTGTCGCTGCTAGATCTTGCACTATGCTAACCTATTAGAGGCCAAAGCACAAGAGCACCCTGACAGTACCATCGTGGTATGTGGCATGATAGGTGGAGAAAACTTTGAATGGAAACCCTTACATATACATATAAATAGCACAACATTATTGCTACCTTGCAGAATTAGCAGCTACAGTTGATTGTTTTCTAAAAGCACAAGGGTTTTTTCTATACAAAAATATAATTAGACAATAAATTATTTTAACAGCAAGTAAAAAGCTTTGATCTTAGAGCAGGCTTTCCAAATCGGCTTCATCAGCAACATTCACCTTAAATCCAAAGGAAAAGCTGTTACTCTAATTGTTACCAGATTAGCAAGGTGAGCCAGAAAGGCAAGTGTGTTGTGTGTTTGCGCTGGAACTTAGTTTTCTTTGGAATTTTGTAGGTATCACAACACTATTAAAAAAGTAAAGCTTATTTGTCCATAAAATCTAACATGCAAATTATTATTTGATATTTTATATACATTCCTGGTGTTTTAATGCCACTTAATTAAAGCTAGTGTACAAGTTGCTGATGCTACATATATTGACCACAGGTAGCATCCAGCACTTGACCTTAGACCCTCTTTTACTTATTAATGTTATCCATTACTATCTTAAATGCTTTTCATTTATGATTAGTGTCATTTATGTCCAATTTTTGACTATGGATGAACAATTAGTGACTAAATTTAGTGGTGGTTTTTTTAAGATCATGTGGAACTGAATACTATATAACTGACTGCAGACAGGCATAGATATTTCTCATGTGAGTGACGTGTCATTTTGTAAGTGTGTCATTTGAGAACTAGCTTCAGGACATTTACATAGAAATCAGAAAACTTTGACTTGCATTAGGAGATCTTTAGATAGTAATTAAATTGAAACTAAATTTGTCTTACCCGAAAAAAATCTAGAATAGTAGGACTTGTAGTAGCATTTTATACATTTTGTATGACAAAAACATGTTTTTTGTATTCAATAATAAAAATTAGTTAGTTAATGTAGTTAAGGTAGAAGTCTGTCCTGCTTGGCATATGATGCAAAGTCACATTATTCAGGTTAAAATCCACATTAGTAGCAGTGAGTAATCCTGAAGAAAAGAAAAAAAGTATGTGTTTGCCACATTTATTATTAATTTTAAACAGACACTGTGACGTGCATCTGTTTCCGGGATTTTGAATCAAAAAGCGGAAGAAAGACAAATCAGGGGGAAATAAGGTCAAACATTATGTTCAACACCTCACAAAAATACTGATTTAATGTCAGAGGCATTTTGCAGCTTCCTCTGGTTCAGATACATGCCAGAGAGGAAGACAATACTAAAGTCAGTTTTACCAAGTTACTAAACCTCACATTTGTGTCCAGGCTGACTGGTCCTATATTGAAAGAAATTGTCCTGTACAAGGTAACAGGGTCATGTTTTAATAGATAATACTGCATCCTCATCAGTATATTCTTTGTGGTCTGTGTGATAGAGTAAAACAGACAACAGAGTTTTGCTTGCAACTCTGCTCTAATTTTAGCTATTTTTCACTTCAACCCTCAGGCAAATAAAAAACCTAATTATAATGCAGGCAATGCATTATGATAAAGGCCAGGGTTTTTCAGTTTATAATTTAATGCGACCTTTCTCTAAGCAGTATATTGTGTTAAGCACAATACTCTAAGCAGTGTTATTGTGATTTACACTCGTCTGTCACTGATAGTCAAGCCTAGTTTGTTACTATACAGTGTTCTTCTTTAATCTAAAGATAAGAAATTCTGTTTTTTAAATTTTGTGTTATGTCTGCATGCTTCATTCTGAAGGACATTTCGTGTTTAGTGGAAAACGCTAATGACATTAGTGGCTGTGGGAGAGTAAAATGTAATATGGGAAAGTTTCAGGGAAATTATTTAGCAAGATAAGATTAGGTAAGTGAGATTAGGTACTAAAATTTCCAGTCCTCACCTCTTTATATATTGCTAAAACCTAAGACTCCTTTTTAAAATGGTAAATTAAATTATTAGTTATAATAATAGTATTGGGGGTTTGTTTTATTTAATCTTCTTTACCCGCTTATTCCCGAATCCGGGGTCACGGGGGTCTG
>JAOTQW010058834.1:0-16995 GCA_026260075.1 Sisor rabdophorus
CTGGGATAGGCTCCAGCAGACCCCCGTGACCTTGGATTCGGGAATAAGCGGGTAAAGAAGATGAAATGAAATGAAACTGAAATTTTTTTTCTTGTGTCACGATTACGCCCTCCTGCCACCAGAAGGAGCTGCCACTGGAATATTAGCTTCCGTCTAGAATTTCTGGTATCACTTATGGTTAGCTTAGTTACATAAGCTAGTCACTAAGAGTCTCATGTTGCAAAGTATCGCTTCGCTATGCAACTCACTCAAGCGTTTCATCTGTCTGCCTGCTTTTTTGTTTTTTTCAGTTTGCTCTGTTTCCTGGCTTTGTCTAGCATTTTAGATTTGTTTGCCTGATTTATTTTTAATTGCTGTGTACCCGCCTTTGCCTGCCTGTCGATCAAGTTTAAGAACTGCCCTTTCAATTTTTATAAAGCCATTTATGCAACATGGATTTCTCTTCTACTCCTGCTTCACAGTATCTCAGTATTACTTATTTGTGTACAGTTACCACAGCTTATGTAAGCAGTTCTGTTTAATGATCAGAACATATGCCCCAGCATTCAGTGGGAGTTGCAGTTGTTAATGATTTTCAGATTCTTTCCCTAGGGCAGTTGTTATCACAGAACATCACGGAAACCTCACTCACGGAAACATTTCATTTGAAAAGCAGGTCTCTAGAGATGTTTTGTTGGTTTTGGCCAAAAGGTCTGAGAAGCTGAGATATTTTTCTTTTACAAAATAGCAGTGCTGGTGCTTTATCTATTTCTGTTGCTTTTGCTGTGGGTAAAAGTTCTTTGCAATAAATTAAAAAAAACCCATAAAAATTACTTAAAAGTAAATAATTACACACACATTAGACTTAAATTAAAGAAAAATGTGTATTGGTATATTTAGTACAGTAAATTGCATCAATGTAATTGTAAATGATTTGTTGTTTAATATAAATAAATCTAACATTAAAAAAAGTAGGTGCTGTTTTGCCTTTTAACATTTTAATCCACACAGTATCTATTTAAAAAAAAATTTCTATGCTCTATACAGCATGTAGCTAAACTAGTGCTAAACATTTCCATGTATAAATTTTAAGCTGCTGGAAATGATGAACAAAACTTTTATATGGTTTTTCTCCAGGTCTCAGCTGGACCCTGTCTACTCTTGCATCCCATAAAAGCCTAAAGGAGTCTGGCACTCACTAAAATGTCATCATTAGGCTTAGGTAAACAACATGATATATTGTGTAGAACCATGCTAGAGGAATAAAGATATGCACTGGCTTTTGCAGCATCCCCCTATAGACCGTCCCCATACAGCATAAACATCTTTGCCTTATATGGTATACTGTAAAAAAAAAAACCAGCCCGAACTCTGATAATACAAATAAGGAGTAAAACCTAAATACATTCTGGAGTGATGAAGTGCGCTCAGCTGAATGTTTTAGTGGACCGTAAACAAAGCGAGGAACAGATGTTAAAACTTATAGAGAGGACAACTTTGACCAAATCATAATCAGCGCATTACATTCAGACCTTTACTTAAATTATAATGGTTAGTAGTTAGCAAGTTACTATGAAGAAAGTACTAAAAAGTCTTACATTAACACAAAATTCAACACTGTTAATTAATAAATAAGTGAGATTAACTGAAAAGAAAGTGACATCTAATTTCGGACAATGTTTGAAATTTATTCAAGCGGGGCGTGGTGGCGTAGTGGTTAGCATTGTCGCTTCTCAACATCCCGGTAATGGGGTCTTTATGAGCAGAGTTTGCATGTTCTCCCCGCGCTTGCTTGGGTTCCCTCCGTGTACTCAGGTTTCCAAAAATATGTACATTAGGTTGATTAAATCTAAATTGTCCATAGGATTCAATGTGAGTGTAAGTGGTTGTCTGCGATGGACTGGCGACCTGTCCAGTGAGGTACCCCTGCCTCCTACCTTATTTGCGCTGGGATAGGCTTTAAAAGACCCCTGTGACCCTGTGAGTTAGGGAATAAGTGGGTATAGAAGATGAATGAATAAATGAATTAATCTTTTATAAACTAATCTATTCCTTTAATTATTATCCACAGACCCCCAGGACCGATTATCTACAAAAACCTCTCATTTTCTTAGCGAAGTTGCTGAATGGTTATCAAACATGGTTGTTTTAATTGATTGTGCGCTAATCGTTGGGGATTTTAATATCAGGGCAGCTTTTATGTCTATTCTCAACTCAGTGGGAGTCAATCAGTGTGTAGTAGGACCAACCCATAAAGCAGGTCACACCCTATATCTAATATTGCATTTTGGTCTAAACTGAGTAATATAGTGACAATTCTGCAATGTGAGATAATTTCAGACCTAAGCCTGATTTCTTTCATTTAGAAAGATAGCAAAATTAACCAGAAAGAAGTCAAATATAAAAATCTCCACAGTGGCAGCCTGCAGTAGTAAGGACTACTTCAATAACAAAATTGTGAACATTAGGCAGAAAATGTTCTAAAACCAGATCCCTCCATCGAATCTGAGGACAATTTTACAACTGTAAATCAGCATCTAGAAAGTTTTACCTCTTTAGAAGAGACTGATTTAATTGCGCTCATCTCTGCTGCTAATTCGTCAACATGTTTATTAGATCCGATTCTGACCCATTTGCAGGGTGTACCGGTCCTAACAGAACCCCTGCTGAAAATAATTAACTGTTCACTCAGCAGTGGGTATTTTCCAAAATAGTTATTAAACCTTTAATCATGAAACCTGATCTTTACCCCAGCAACCTTTCGCCCATATCAAACCTTTCTTTTATTTCTAAAATGTTACAAAAGGTAGTAGCGCAGATGCTAGAATCATTTCTACGAAGAAATAACATGCATGAAATATACCAATCAGGATTTAGGCCACATCACAGTACAGAGACAGTTCTCGTTAAAGTAGTAAATGACCTCCTATTAGCGGCTAATCAGGGCTGTGTCTCTCTACTTGTGTTATTGGACCTTAGTGCAGCTTTTGACACAATCAACCATAATATCCTTATTCATAGACTAGAAAAAGTAGAAAAAGTAGAAGAAAAAGTAATAGCCTTCGCCTGGTGGCTACTTCGCGTTCTACCCTGTCACATATGGTGTCCCCAAGGTGCAGTTTTAGGTCCGCTGCTCTTCACACTTTACATGCTTCCTCTAGGTAACATAATTCACAGTCACGACATTCGTTTTTATTTTTACCCTGATGACACGCAACTAGGGCGGCGCAGTGGTTAGCACTATTGCCTCACAGCAAGAAGGTCCTTGGTTTGAATCCCGGGCACGGGGTCTTTCTGTGCAGACTTTGCATGTTTTCCCCCTGCTTGCTTGGGTTTCCTCCCACAGTCCAAAAACATGTGTTCTAAATTCTCCATAGGAATGAAAGTGAGTGCGTGTGATTGTGTGTATTTGGCCCTGCGATGGACTGGCGACTTGTCCAGGGTGTACCCCTGCCTCCTGCCCTATGTGGGCTGGGATGGGCTCCAGCAGACCCCTCAGTATTTAAGTCTATTAAACCAGGCATTTCACTGTTAGACTTTCCTTAAATAAAGGAGCAGATCTGGGGACTCATGGACATGAGTATTCTGGTGATCGTGTATGTTTGGTATCTTTTCCTCTCTCTCTTTCTCTCTCTCTCTCACACACACACACTTTGCCGAGGTTTACATGCCACCCCTGGGATGCCCTGTGCTACGACCACGCTGGATCTTCTGGGCCTTCTCTGATGGCACATATCCTGTGGGGAACATTGCATCGCCAGGATGAGCCGGGCCGTCACTACAACCCAATAAAGACTCTATTCTACCGTACACATTCATGCACACTATATAACCTTTGTATCTGTCTGTCACCTTAATGAGAAGGTTTCTTTCTATTACCCTTAGTTTTCTCACTCTTGCCACCGTCGCCGGTGCCTCTGGCTTGCTCTCCTCAGGGATAAACGACTCCTATATTTTCCCCCTGCGTATGTATCTGTAAAGCAGCTTTGAGACAATGACTATCGTTAAAAGTGCTCTACAAATAAAGCTGAACTGAATTGAATTTCAACCCATATTAAATACTCAAACCTGGTAACAAAGCAGGAACTACTATAATTTGTTCCATTATTTTAAAGTGAAAAACTTTTTATTACATTTCTTATGCTTGAGAGCACAACAAGAAGGTACAAGGTTTTGTTCCTAGGCAGGGAGTTTTTTGTGTGGAGTTTGCATGTTCTCCCTGTGATTGTATGGGTTTACTCTGGGTACTCAGGTTTCTTCCCACAGTCCAAAAACATGTATTTCAGGAGAGAAAATTACTAGTATGAAGTTGCCATGAATATAGCCAGTGTGTTTGCTGGTATTACGAAACAATATAATAATTAAATATAATACTTTTCTTTGCAGGGGCGCGGTAGCGAAGTGGTTAGCACCGTCGCCTCACAACAAGAAGGTCCTGGGGTTGGGGTCTTTCTGTGCAGAGTTTGCATGTTCTCCCTGCGCTCCGGTTTCCATCCACAGTCCAAAAACATGTTGATTGGTGAATCTAAATTGCCCATAGGAGTGAATGTGTAAGTGTGTGATTGTGTGTCTGTGGCCTTGCGATGGACTTGTGACCTGTCCAGGGTGTACCCCCTGCTTCTTGCCCTATGTGCGCTGGGATAGGCTCCAGCAGACCCCCGTGACCCTGGTGAAGTCACTATGTTTTACCAATAAAGCACACACATGTGTTTATTTTTTGCATTTCTGTCATACATTATGTCAGAATTTATTGGACAAATCATTATTTACATCCAATCCAGTCTTCTCGGTATAGTAGCCTTTTCTCCTGGTAAGCAATAGTTGTCATCATCTTTGTTGTGTTGTGTCAGATAATGTTTTGCATTTAGTTTTCTGGTTCTCTTGGTTTTATTTGGCTGTGACATTAACTAAGTCTTTTTTAACTAACTAACTCTTTTTAAGAGTTTTAGTATAAGCCATTAAATCAGCAGACTGGATACTTTCCCTATGCACCACAAAACAAAACCTATCGAACATCAAAGCTAAGCGTACAATTTCTCATAATTGTGTCTTAATTTTTTTACCAGCAAGAAAAAGATAAGCTATAAGATAACAAGTGTTCAGCTGTCTGAAACATGATAATTTTCACTGTCAATGTTCTTTAATAGTTAATAGAAAGCAAAAGTTATTCCCGCTCAGACTGTAGACGGAACAGCGCCAAGAATGGTAGGCTGCAGTTTATTTATGCTTTTTCCCTCTGTCCTAGCAGAGAATGCATTTTCTTTAAAAGGAGAAAGAGAGGGAGGAATGGAGGAAGGAAGAGATGGGGAACTGTGTCTGTTCCATCCCTCAGTGCTAGATGACTCATACCTAAAATATGAATACACTTTCTCTATTCAATCTAGCAACTAAAATCCAAGCCTGAATGATATATATATGGTATTATTTATTGCTATTTAGATCCTGGTGCTCAAAAAAGTATGTATAGGTCCTGTCTCCATACACCACACCTGAAATCTTATACCCAACATTTGTGCGCTGAGGAGTGCAAGTGTGAAGGGTCTCCCAAATCACCTATGAGTTTTTCCCACTCTGCCCAGTTGTGCTCTCAGTGCACACTTTCTGAACTATGATTTGATTTGACTATTTGATGATTGACACAAATAGGTCTTTAATTCTGCACATCAGCACAGTTGTTCCCTCATCAAGTGATAAAATGTAAAACTTTGTGGAATATTGTAGAGCATAGTGTGGGTATTGGGACAAATCTCTTCATCTGTCTATATGTCTGTCTGTCTATCTATATATCTATTGTAGGATGCAAATATAGATTTATTTGTTAATAGTATACATAAACCTTTTATGTATACAATTTTAATGTGATATATTCTTGTAGATTTGTTTATTTGCATGGCTGTCTGTATATCGATATATAAGAAGGTCCCGGCTTTGATTCTTGGGCAAAATGAGTTAGCATGTTCTACCAGAGGTACTCTGTTTTCCTCACACAGTCAAAAAAACATGTACATTGATTGGTAATTCCAAATTACCCAAAGGCATGAGTGTGTGTGTGGTTGTTTGTCTATGTGTGGCTCTGCAATAGACTGGCCACCTGCCCGCCTGTCCTCTGCCCCTTGCCCTGTGTGTGCTGGGATTAGCTCCAGCAGACCCCTGTGACCCTGAATTAGGAAATAAGCGGGGCTGGAAGATGAATAAATGAATATCTATTTATTTTCTGGAGTTTTCAAAACTTTTTTAAATACCTTCACATTTAAGTAGCAAGCTAGCAAGCGTTTTTAAATACCCACTTTTAAAATACTTCATTTGCAGCTATGATCTGATATATATCTATATAGAATACATTATATACATAATTAGATGCAAAACAATATATTTATATTAAATGCCACAGTATGAAGAACATTCATACATAGAGGTACCACTAGCAATTTTGGTCCCAAAAAAGAATATGGCCTTCCTACCACATACATTTTGCACTGTTACAACTAATAGATCGACCTTTGGGGTCCCCCACTAAATGCAAATCAAATGCTTCGAATCATCTTAACTTTCCTTTCCCTTCAACGTCACCCTAAATACACTAGAAAGAAATGTATTGGAACACCTAATGATTACATCCAAATGAGTTTTCTGAACATATAATTCCAGATTTAGTCTCACTCTAAAAAACTACACATTTTTGGAAAGCCTTCCACTACAAAGCATGAGCAGCTGGGATTTATGTGGCTGTGCGGATATGTCTTCATACAACTACAATAGTATTAGTGAAATCAGACACTATTGTTGAAGTGAGCATGCCTGGGGTAAAGTCGGTGTTCCAGCTCATCCCAAATGTGTTCAGTTAAAGGTTGAATTCTCTATTTCAACCAGAAAACAGCATGTCTTAATGGAGCTTCAGGAATCTGTGGAATAATGTACGACTACATAAAGTACGGCATATAAAGAGTATCGATATAAAGCCATTGTAGACATAGTAACTCTGTACTTTAAAATAACCTTTAGCCATATAATGTTAGCTTACATCAAAGTTTTTATTAGTATAACAGTAAAACACTTGGAGAAAAAGAAGCTGTATGCAAAATGTGTCTTTTTTGATATATGTTGCAGTCTTTTGCCTTGCAGAGAGCTGGAAAAGGCTCCAGCTGATCCCTGTGACCCCAAGTTGGGCAATAAGCGAGTATAGATGATGAATGAATGAATGAATTAAATATTTCGGATGCATGCCAAAATACTACAATTATTATATAGATAAGTTTCACAGGTTCATAGTCATTTTTTATTGCCCACTGATTTCTAATTTAAGACAGCATCATCTCTCTTTTATAACAGTAGGTTCATTTAAAAAGTGAGCCTTGTAGTCAATGGAAAAGATTATCTCAGTTTAGAAGTTTAGAAGAATATTAATGGCTGACTATGTACTTCCAGTGAGTCACCCCGTTGAAGCAAACAAGCTGTGGTTTCATGCCTGTTTAGTTGGTTGGCATCATTGGGTGTACTAGCCAATGGAAACACAGGAGTTTATTTAGTTTGACTTTGCTGACTAAGTAAAATAATGCACCGTATGACACTGCACAAAATCTAAAATTTGATGCAGGGTTCATTGGCTGTTTAGAGTTTTTTTCTGATATTTTTTCATCTTAATAAGAACCAGTCATCAGACTAAATCCTAAAAAAAATGAATAAAAGTATTTATCTTACTCTTGCTCCTGTTTGCTTGTGGACGGCCAAACTTGAGTGGTTAGTATGTGACTCACATTTTCCAAAGTACTGTTTACTACATTTAACCTGATTCTTTTTCTCCCTAGATAAACGCTGACCCTCAGACCACCCACTGTTGTAAATAAATGCTTATGCATTTGAGCAAATCATGAACTCGGTTCATGTACAATTTAATCTATTATCTCACTCACACAATTTTTTCTACTCCAACCTCATTTTGGAGCTTTCTGTTTTTGTAGTTGCAGCTCTTTTTTAAATTTCATCCATCATCCCTAAAACTCTTCTGGAGACAATTTCCTGCAGATGTTGGGATCTCGTTGCTTGGAGACATGACAGCTGGGAGTTGTTAGCCGAGTACATTCTGCCAAACCTTCGCCTCTTCCTAAACCACTCCCACCTCAATGAGGCCCAATTTCCACAGAATAGCCATATAGTCAAGCCCTCTGTGGAACTGAGTGTGGGTGTACAGTTATTTCGAAATTCATCTAAACATAATTTTGTGTACAGGATGGTCTATCACTTCCTTTCCTAAAAAAAATAAATAAATAATAAAACATTTTCTTTTTCAGATATAGTCCTGTTCAAGCTTTGAAAGTCATTGATGTCCTATGTACCTTATAAATTCTGCTTTTAATAAAATGTTATTTGTAAATTAAAAAGAAAACGAAAACTGTACATTGTCTTTACCAATAGTGTTGGGACGATACATCTCTCAATACCACCATTGAAATTATAGAAACCAGCAATTATTTACAAAAATGCAAAACAACTCTTTGTAGCATTACAAGACCATTTTTATTGAAGCAAGAGCACAACTTTGACGGCAAACTGCAACTTTGCAACTAACATTATCTGAAGCAGTTCAGAATCATCTAATAACATGAAAAAAAAATCAAATACATCATTACACATTTAAAGGTTGTAAGCCAGTGGTACTGCTCTGGGAACTGGTTCAGGCTTGTAAGCCGAACCTATTCTCACAATATTTTTCTAGAAAAGTCCACTGTGAAAACTAATGTATGTCTGAGTATGTCAATTTCTTCTCTTCAGCCAGCCACTGTGGGTGTAAAAATTCAAATTTAACTATTTTAATGATTGCAGATTGCTAGAGATCGCTAAACAACCATTAGGTTGATTGATGATTCTTAACCATAAGAGTGAGTGTGAGTGCGTGTGGTTGTGTGTGGCCACCTGGTGACCTGTCCAGGGTGTACCCTGCCTCTTGCCCTATGTGTGCTGGGATACTTGCAGACCCCCGGGACCCTGAGCACAGGAATAAGCGGGTTAAGAGGATGAATGAATAAATGAAGTTCAGGGGGTTTTCCATGTTCTTTGTCTCATGTTGTTCATGTGTTTTGTTATAGTTTAGCTAGCTGATGCTTGATAGCTGAGCTATGCTGTGCTAGCTAACTAACTAACTAGATAGCTAAGTTAATCCTTTTTTAGTTCTTGATTTGTTAACTCTTTGTTTTCGGTGTTGACTTTCCTGTGTTTGTGTCTTGTCCTGATTGATTTGTTAATTAATTCCAGGTGTGTCCTGTTATCTGTTATGTATGTATAGAGCTGTCTGTGTTTGTCTTGTTTGTGGTTTATTGTTTGTGTTCTACTTTTGTAAGTGTGTCTAGTCAGAGTTTATGTTTATGTTAAGTTGATGTACATTAGCCAATGTCATGTTCTGTACAGATCAAGTTTAGTTCATGTATAGAAGTATCACTTTCTAAATAAACTGAACACTTGGGTTCGAAAGACTGCTTACTTCAGTGAATTCTTACAAGGGCACTCTAGTTCAAACAAAAATTCACAAAGGGCCAAAATGAAAAACTGTGAGGAAGTCACGGGCCAAACAAAATATTTCTTAAATATTTTTTTAAAAGTTTCTCTGTAACTGAAAATTTCGAAACAATTTCTTGGGGAAACAATTTCTTGGGGAAAAAAACATATCTGGTTTCAATGGCCATCTACATACTTTTTGGCCATATACAGAATTTTATATAGATCAAGTTCTTTAGGGAATAACAATTTAAAAAACGTTCTCCTGGCATTGCACTTGGTGATGTATGGGTTGAATGCAGCTGCTTGGCTTCCCATTCTATGAAGCTATCTGCACACATGAAGTTTGGAGTTCTGTCTTGATTGACTGCAGAAAGTTAGTGACCTCTTTGCACTATGCGCCTTGGCATCCGCTGACCCTGCTTTGTCAGTTAACATGGCCTACTACTTTGTGGCTGAGTTGTTGTTGTTCCCAAACCCTTTCAAATTCCTATAACAGTTTACTTTGGAATATTTAGGTGCAAGGAAATTTCATGGATTTGTTGCTCACGTGGCATCCTATCACAGGTTCCATGCTGGAATACTCTGAGTTCTAGATTCTTTCACCAATGTTTGTAAAAATAGTCTGTATGCCTAGGTCCTTGATTGTATATACATGTGGCCATGGAAGTGATTAAAACACCTGATTCTGATTATTTGGATGGGGAAGTGAATACTTTTGGCATCTAGTTCATATCTATAGGGTAATTGCATCTAATTTCATGTATGCATTGTATTTATTCAATGATTTTATTGAAAGAAATGTAGATGCTGGGCCAGTAACAGGATTTTTTTGTGCTAGAGTCGTACTGGGAAGAGTTAAATTATTGACAAGCCAAAAGAACCCATGACAGTATCCACTAGATGCACTTAATATAATTAATTAACAGACAGCTAGTCCAATTATTTTGTCCAACAAGCTGGATGGGACAGTTTACTTTGGCTAAACATGCAAGCATGTGGTAACACAGTGGTTAAGTTGATGGATTGCTAATTTAAAGATTGTCGTTCAGTTCCCAGCACAACCATGATGTTACTGCTGCCCAACTAAACAAGGCCCATAACACCTATTTGATAAATTATATAAAAGAGACAAATTTATGTCGATCTGGATAAGGATGTCTAATGTAAATGTAAAATGTGCGCTGTATCTTGCCTGATTTGTTGTCATGTTTGAAAGTGAGGTGTACAAAATTCACCGTGGACACAAAATGCTTATTTTTTATTAAATTTTCTTTCATGTCTGTTAGACACAATAAACTAATGTTTTAAAAATATAAATATAACATCCATAAATGCTTATTTAACTTCCTAACAGTTTTTATACCTTAGTCCCACCTTACCTTAGATACTGGGACATTTTACCCCATCGTTTGTTACTCCATATGAATGAACACTTTGAAGCTGTAGTTCATCTGGAGAGCATCCACCACTGGAGTGTTCTAATGGAGCCTGATGTATGTGCTTTTTTTGCATCATGACCTTGAGTTCAGCTCTTTGTAGTTCAGACATTATCCCCACAATATGGTAACAGTTACAAAATTTGTGTTAACGTCATCCTGGGACAAACCTTTAAAGACACGCTATGCTATACTCGACCATACTAAATCTGCACAAACAAAATTAAACGAAATACAAATTTTATAACCTGAACCCTATAAAATGTGTTTGTTTAAATATTTTAAACTAGATTTAGACCCAATCTTTTTTCTTTCTATACCCCCACACCTACCCATTTGACCTTGTCCCCAAAACAGAGTAACAAGGGGTAGGGATAGAAATATTCTTCCAAGAAAAGGGACTTTACTACTACACCAGTACAAGTCACCATATGTTCAGTAAAAAGCTAATTTCCTTCCACTTTTTTGAAAGGATATTAGGTAATGTTATCAGACATACAAATATATCATGGAACTATTGTGAAGCATTGTAACAATACGCTTTTTGTTTCTTACTGTGAGGGTTAAATGGGAACACAGCAGTACATCTGCTTAGTTGCTTTGGCAGCCATGTTGCTGCTGTAGCTTGTGTATCTTGGGAAATGTATCATACCCCTATGTTTAAAGTGTGATCCCAAACCCTACCCTTTCAAATGAACACTTGAAACTAAGTATTAGATGGAAATGGTCAGGCCAAGGGGCTAAAATTAAATTGTGCTAATCTTTCTCCTATAAGAGTTCTTAAAGCTTATAGATTTTTAGCTTTGTCATTTCTGCATGGTTGTAGCATGTCTGGCATTTAACTTTCTATGCAAAGTCACACCTAGCTCATTGGCTTTATTGAAAGATACATTACACAGGGTACAAAAAAATCCCCTAAAAACAACTTTTGCTTCTGGCTTATTAAAAGACTAAGCGGGATTGGACATCAAGTCTGAATCTGTCAAGACAAAGAGTAAGGCCTTTCTAGAACTATTCACTATGTCAGAGCTTTCCTGATTCTTTTCAGATATTTTTATATCAAGGACTGTAGTGAAAGAGCTACAAAAACAGATGTTGTGGCATGGAAGAATAAAGACTTGTATGTGAATTTACAGATGTTTTGGCAAAATAGAAAACACAAGAAATTCTAAAGAACTGTTGAGGTCTGAGGAATAAAAGATCACATTCATAGAGGGTAAAGCATTCTTTATTGAAAGCTTTTTTTAGAGTATCCCCATGACTAATTTAAAATACATTTTCAAAAAATGTAATTATACACATTCCCAGTGGTAAAAAACAGTGGGTAAAGGCACTTTTAAAGACAATTTTAAAATCTTGAATTGAAATCAGCCTGAGTGTATTTTAATAGCACCAACTTTACATTCATTTGATATTGTATGAAATACAAAAAAGATGAAAAAGATTTTAATGGGCTACAGAAAGAAAAACTGAGTTTATGTTTATGAGGGGGGGATAATAATGAATAAAGATTAGGAATTAAAATTAAAAAAAACAAATTTAGATGAACTGTCCTAACAGTTAGGAAATGCGTATAATGACAAAAAAAACCCATTGTAGCTCTTACCCTAGTTCCTTTATCTTCCAAAGGCATACCTCTCATATAACTAAAAGAAACTCATGTTCATGATGTAAAAAGAAATATATATTTTTTTAATGTGCTCTATTGCCCCCACATATTGTCCTACTTGTTATCTATTCTCCCTCTCACTGACCAATCAGCTTCTGTTTACTCAGGAAACCTAACATCCCCTTCCCTCTTAATCCAGTGAAATCTTACGGGACACCGTTTGGTAAAAGACTCCCCTAACCAAGGAGTGATAGTCAGGGGCCCTAATTAGATGACGGGAAGCGTAGATGTTGTCATCAGGCCGTCCACGACTTGCCAAGATATGAAGGTTGTACTGATTTAGCTGATTTTCAACAGCCAGAACAAAAAGTTCAATGCCTTGTCTGTTCATTTCCGCAACTGCCTCTTCTAATTGTTTAGAGTTCATGCCTTGTGAACGGCCGTCTGTAAACAACAACACCTTCTTCTTCTTTTTGGCCTGGCCTGCCCTGAACTGGTTAGTGGTGAATCTTAGTGCCTCCGTCACCTGTGTACCAGCATTCTGAAACTTGGACTTGGCAAGTTGGGCAGCCACGACAGAGTAATTGGCAGAAAAACCAGCTTCAATCTTTGCTGTGTCGCTATACTGCCCGACAGCAACCTGGACTTTCACGTTGCTTCCTTTGTCTGCTTCCAGAAAACGCTTTACTAGCTTTTTTGTGAAATTTTGGGTCAATTCAAAGTTTTTAGCACCGACGCTAGCTGAGCTATCCATCATGACCAGGATATCCGTGGACTCCTTAAAGGAAACTGAAAGAAACATATTTATTAAAAGTGATGCTTGCGTGTTTACAGCTTTACAGACTGATTCTTTAATTAGATTTAAGTTTTAAAAAAATGTCTTCTCTATGTATTAGCCAAACACAGCCACCCATGATTGTATGCTATATTACATTACATTTCTGGTATTTTGCAGAACAACTTACATTTGTCCCATTTATCAACTGAGCAGCTGAGTCCTTGCTCAGAGGCCCAGCAGTACTATAAATTAAACCTACAATCAACAGGCCAATAACCACTTAACTAACACAGCCCACAGTGAGTTTTTCCTCACTTAACAAATGTAAAATAAAGCAATAAAAAAGAAATAAAAGAAAAGACTGGAAAAAAGTAAAACGTTCTTATTATTCTTATACTGTTTATTGGTCTTGAAGTTTTGTGCAGGACACCTGACCTCTCTTACTTTAAGCACGTTTGCCCCATGCGCAGGGGCATTATGTGGAAACAGTGTATGAATATCTTATTTCTGGTGAAATAGAAATGTTTATGCTAAAACATCGACATAACGACATTGTACAAAATTAGGGGAAACGATAGGGATACACATTGGTGAGGTATATAGTCTATCACACATACTCCTATGGGCAATTTAGAATCATCAACCTAATGTACTCCGCACAGAAAGACCCCGTGCATATTCTTCCTGCACTTGCGTGGGTTTTCTCTGAGTACTCCAGGTTTCCACCCACAGTCCAAAACCATGTGCATTAGTTTGACTGGTGATTCTAAATTGCCCACAGGAGTAAGTGTGAGTGCATGTTGTTGTCTGTGTGTAGCAAATGAATGCCTTGGTCTGTTTATTTTTAGCTTTTTTTTATTATTACAATAGTTATTATATTGCAATGAACCCTAATATTTAAAAAAAAAAATACTTACTTGGGCAAGTGTAAGTGGGGCATTTCTTGTCTGAAAGAAAAACAAATGACACAAGTAATTTTTTATAGCCCTGTAGATCAGTTGCTCTGTAAAGATGAAAAACATTGTCTGTCATATCCTGTCATAAACGCCTGCACCTTACCTTTACACATTTTGTCAGTCAGGTCTTTAAGGAAACTATCATCCAGGAGCATGCCAAAGTTGTTTAGAACAAAGGAGAAGCCTGGTTTATTTGGATCGCTTGCACAGCTGACGTCTCCCACTTGTTCACTACTGGGTTGTCTACCTGAGTAATCTAGAACACCTACACCAACAATCTAAAGTACCATCAAACATTAAAGAGGTTTGTAACACGGTATCAATTAGTTCTTTTGTTTTCTTTTTTTAAATGATATATCAAAAAAGATTCTACATGACAGAATGTAGTTAATAAGACAATCTTGAATGGAGCATCTCACCTGTAGCCCTCGACCACACAGTACATTTAAAGGCACGTTATCTCTTTCAGTATTTGAACGCCCGTCGGTAAGAACCAGCACTACACTGTTTGAGTGGTTTGTGCCCAGCTGGTTTATCATGTTATTCCATGAAAACGCAAGGGCTTCTCCTGTATAGGTGGCTTCAGCCAGCCAACGCAACTCTTTAACAGCCCTGAAAATAAAATGTTGAGTCAGACAAATAGTTCAACCAGAAGTTATTGATTTTCCATAGAAAGTTCTCCTAATATCAACATACTGTTTGAGCGTTGTTATGTCCTTTATGTTAGGGTCACCAAGCCGCACAGCCTCTTGAGCATTTGCTCCACTGTACTGCACCACACCAACATAAGACTCGTCCAAGCCAAACTGCACAAATCATTAAACAATGCATTTAACTACAAAATTGTATTAGTATTAAATTGTTATTTGTAAAAAGCCTTACTCTGACTTGCTGATCTCTGACCAGTCTGTCAATGACAGCAACGATGAAATCCTTAGCAATAGCAAAGTTGTTCGCTCCTATACTTTCAGAGCTGTCCACGATAAAAGTAATGTTCAGGGGTCCGCACTTGCACTCTAAACAAACATAAAAGCAAAAACAGTAAATCCTTAATTCTCTGAAAAATTATTTGCATTGTTTCTCAGTGACTGTGCTAAATAATCCTAGTACCATGTACTCCCACAAATTTTAAAAGCAGAAGAAGAAGAAGAATCTACTTACCACAACAAGCTGAAAAAAAGAGAAAACCCCATAAGAATAAGACTCTCCATTGCATAAATTGAAAGAAAGTTAAAAAATGCTAAAAAAAGTTGAAATTAAAAAAAAAATTTAGGCTTTTACTTTTGCCAAAAGCAGACGAATATTTCTGAAAACAATAAAAATAGGACTTCAAAAATAACCTTGCTCTTAGATTTAGATTGTGTGTAATTATTAGCAACCTCTTAATTCTCCTCATGTAATAACGATTCTTTCTTTTACAAATATTGTCCTCATATGTTTTCTCCAAACTAAAATTTACATTTCTGGCATAAGGCTGATTTCATTAGTAATCACAATTAAGTAGGTATGACCTTGATCAGGCACCCAAAAGTAGCAGTTTGGTGGTGCTAGGAATTGAACCAACATTTAAAACAATGTCTTTTCTTCATTTATAGCCAATTGCTCTTTAGTTTTTCCTTAAATTGATAATGTTTAAATTTTTGTTTACTCACAGCACATTCTCATGATGATATCTAGAATCTCACAGTCCTACAAAAAAAAAAAAAAAAAATTTTGTTTTCATCTTACAGCAAGTAGCATAAAATAATATCTTTATATCTTATAGTTACTGAAGAAAACCAATTATTTATGTGTAAAGGGTAATAACCTACAGCGCTTTTCTATTCACTTGAATTTAATATAAAGCAAGACTAGACAATTTATTAAGATTTTTTTCCTAGCCTTCAGACTAAACAAGGAACACAAAAAAGATCATTCATTCATTCATTCATTCATTTGTTCGTTCCTTCATTCATTCATTCATTCATCTTCTATACCTGCTTATTTACAAACCAGGGCCATGGGGAAGGGCACATAGGGCGAAAGGCAGGGAGTACACCCTGGACAGGTCATCCAGTCTATTGCACACACACAACTACACTCACTCCTATGGGCAATTTTGAATCACCAATCAAAGGAAACCGGAGAAGCTGGAGGAAACCCACGCAAGTGCAGGGAGAACATGCAAACTCCGCACAGAAAGACCCCGTGCCCAGGATTTGAACCCAGGACCTTCTTGTTGTGAGGCTAACTGTGCTAACCACGCTGCCCAAAGAACGCCGCCGCCCAAAGAACAGTCAATAAAAGAGAAAAACCATCTGCTTTAGACTTAAAAAGTTAAAATAAAATGGTTAAGCATTGTTATAAACATTTATTCATTCATGTTCTATTCCCTCTTATTCTGTAACTTTTGGTCATGAAGGTCTGCTGAAGACTATCCCAGGACACATGGTGCAAAAGGCAGGGGTACACTCTGAACAGGTTGCCAGCCTATTGCAGAATCACACATCCACAACAAGACAAACAACCACACACACACACACTCACTCCTATGTGCAATTTGGAGTCACCAATCAACCTAATGTTTTTGGAGAGTGGGAGGAAACTGGAGTACCCGGAGTAAAGCGCAGGAAAAACATGCAAACTCTGCACAGAAAGACCCATTTTAGTTTCATTTAGAAACCAGAACAATATTATGGGTTCGAGTCCCGGGCTTGGGGTCTTTCTGTGCGGAGTTTGCATGTTCTCTCTGCGCTTGCATGGGTT
>JAOTQW010058860.1:0-16989 GCA_026260075.1 Sisor rabdophorus
CTCGCCCTATGTGCGCTGGGATAGGCTCCAGCAGACCCCTGTGACCCCAGAAAGTCCAACACCTTAACCACTAGCCCATCCCTTCCCATTAGGTTGCTTGGTGACTCTAAATTGCGCATGGAATGAATGTGTGAGTGAGTGATTGTGTGTCTGTGGCCCTGTGATAGATTGGCGACCTGTCCAGGGTGTACTCACCCTGCTTCTCGCCCTATGTGCGCTAGGATAGTTCCAGCAGACCCCTGTGACCCTGAGTTTGGGTATAAGCGGGTATAGAAGATGAACGAATGAATGAATAATTAAATGAATGAATTTTTAATATTACAGTCAAAAGTCCATAAACATTTTAGAACCACACCTAAATACATTTTACTGCACAGACACACTATAATTGGTCTTGGAGGTGAGGGAAATGTTCACATATTAAATAAACTGCACATACATGTATGTAACTGTGCCGCTTGTTATTGTACAGCATGTAATGTATTTTAATTTGCAAGGATGAAAAGATTGAAAAATTGATTAATCTTTGATTAGTTTGTTTGACACACACCAGGTTTTCCTAGTCTTTAGATCAACTTTACTGCTTCAAAATCATGTCCAACATTTAAGTTGTTCTGGATAGGGGGGTTGTCCAAAATTGGTGCAGATGTAAATATGGATATGAAAATAGCAAAGACTTTGTGTCTAAAAAGAGTGAATAAGTTAAGGCAGAGGGGTCTGCTGGCCTATCCCAGCACACATAGGGCGAGAGGCAGGGGGGTACACCCTGGACAGATCGCCAGTTCATTACAGTTCATTGCAGTGCCACACACAACAACACGCACTTACACATTCACTCCTATGGGCAATTTAGATTCACCAATTAACCAAATGCACATGTTTTTGTACTGTGTAAGGAAACCGAAGTACCCGGAGGAAACACACACGCGCGGACATGCAGATCATGCAAACGCACAGAAAGACCCCGTGCCCTGGATTCAAACCCAGGTCCTTTTTTTCTTGTGAGGCCACCGTGCTAACCACTGCACCACTGCGCTGCCCCAAGTTCTCATAATAGCAATAATAATTAATTGAATTTGTGTTACTTTTGCGTTTGTATATTTTAGTATGCGCTTAGTATACATCCACACACCTTAAATGACACACATGAACCTTAAGCAAAAGGTCAAAGAAGGCATTCACATGCATTTATCGAATGACCTAAAAAGAAATTAACCCTCTTTTCTCCCTAGAGTGATTTCATCCCATAAAGTAGTAGACAAGGCCTAAACTGTTTATATAACCTCATGACCTTCATTCTTTTTATAGATAGCATCTTAAAACTTATATGGAAAAGGGGAGGATGTAAATTCAAAAATGACTAGACATCATACCAATAATCCCTTTTTATAACAACAATCATCCTTACCCAGGTCGAGGGGAATAAATCACACATGACTAATTATTTTAGACAAGACAAGCTAAAGCTGACTCACTATATCACTAGCACTGGCCAGAAAACTACATGTACATGTGATAAACACAGCCAGACATCAAGCAAAAGACAGAATAACTATTAGACACATTGTATAATAAGTAATGCGTCTTGGAAGAAACTCTCTAAAGGCAACGCTCTCTCTGTCTCTCTCTCTCTCTCTCTCTCTCACACGCACACAGGCACACAATTTGCTGTTTGATCTCAGGACTCTGGTTTTCTTTCATCAATGTTTAAAGAGATCTAAATTTAATCCTCTGCATATACATTTGAATATCTGCTATGACCAATACATTCTTAGTTACTAGATTGGACAGCATGAGTTCAAACTACTTTCCCCACACAGAAAAAAAACCTGACTTTAGGAAACATTTTTACTTTCTGTATTATAAATTGCAAGATGAAAATAAACAACTCCTCTGTTCATCTGATGATGGTCTGTGTGGTCCTGTCTCCTTGCTTTTGCCTTCCTTTTCATTTTTCTTTCCTTTTTCATCCTTCTTCCTTACTTATCCCCTATGGTGTATTTTGTGCAAAAGACAAAAGGCATCTTCAAAGTCCTGTACCTGTATGTTTGAGAATATAAAGTAATGCTTTAATGAGTTTTACAAATTTGTCATGGCCATCTTTTTCTATATTTAGTGTGAGAAAGATAGAAAGGTAGTTTCACATGAAGGCTGATTTGTTAATGCCATGACATGGGATGTGGTTCACACTTTTCACTAAAATGTGTATACTGAAGTGGCATTAAGGGGCAATTTACACATTGCACCTAAAAATGTAAGAAAAAAACGTCTCTTGTGGTGAATTTGGTTGAAGACAAGAAACAAGGAATTACAACAAGGCATGTCATCGCTTTGTATTTGTTCGCTTGCCACGTGTCCTTTTTTGAAGTAATAATAAGCGTGATACGTAAACGGACCTTTAGCCTTTTCCAAATTCGTTTCCTACTCATTTTCATTGTTTATATGTAAGTCGACCACAATATACTGTACAGTGTGATCTTTCACAGATAAATTGTACACCACAAAGCAGAGATCTATACACTTTTGTCAGCGAGCAATTACCCAAGTTACTCACTCTTGGATCATCTAAAGTTACAAAAATTACTAAACAAAGTGATGCTAAATATTATGTACACTATATTGGCAAAAGTTTTGGTCACCTAAGTATCAAAAACACATGCAATTTCGAACATCTTATGTCAGGTTAATTTCCATTTTGCTATTTGATGAAGCTCCACTCTTCTAGTAAGACTTTCCACTACAATTTAAGGTTGAATGTGAGATATCTATTCATTTACAACATTCATATTAATTACAACATTATTAGCAAAATCAGACATGGTAGCAGTTTTTTAAATATAATCTATAGTTACTGATTATTGACATTTAAGCCATTTGTCCTTATCCAGGCTGACACATATATACAACTAAGCAATTTAAGGTTAATGGGCTTTGCTCAGGGGCCAAGCAGTGGCAAATAGATTGTGATCTGCTGGGAATCTGATCTTCCAACTAGCAGACCTACCATTAGTTTGGGATTTGGCACAGACCATCAATCTGTTTTATTATAAGTATTTTTCTATTTACAATATTTCATAAACATCTAAAGCAAGATTCAATTGATAGTACTTACTTAATACAATATACAATTTATCAAAAAGTAACCCTATTTGTAATAAAATTAAACATTATAAATCCAGGATCATATTATGCTTCTCACAAAACCTTTTTGAAAATTAAAGATACACCATCTTGATCAGCTCATTCTAATAAATATTTGTGTGCCACTGTATGTTACAAAATGATGTAATTGCTTGTATTCAAGTTGTTGTGGTTGTTTAGAGAAAAGTGATTCTAAATGTTTTTTCAAGACCCAATAAATTCACTTAAAGCTTAAAGAGTGCAAGTGTAATTAGCAGTAACATGTGTCAAGCACTTGCTGTTTTTCTTTTAACAGAGTGAATTAGTTGAGATGCAAATGAAAGTCTTACGAACTCTCATTGCTGTGGCCAGTGTTTAAGAGGGAACAGCCAGTCAAGACCTCAGTTTAATCAGAATTTGATTGCAATTTTAGCCAGAAAAAAAAAACAAAGGTAAACAACACTTATTCATTAATCTTTTCATCTTCTATACCCGCTTATTCCTCGAACTCTTGGTCACTGGGTTTGCTGGTTTAAGTTTATATTTAAACTTATTTTACATTTACAGGACTTGCATAATAAAGACAGATATGGCATCCCGGATATTACTGAATATTTAATAAATAGATCGTTCAGCACAATCAGACCACATAATAAACGTATATGCTGTTTAAAGAGCATATGTATTTAAATGTGTAGAAATAATGCAAGAATTTGTTTTTTATGCTAAAGTTTGACCCCTCTTCAAGTTAGTTCTCTTTATATGATAAGTATAATAATTTGTCTGTATTTTTATCAGTGGATTAAGAAGGTCCCAGGTTTGTTAGCCCAGTAGAGTTCTTTCTGTGTGGAGTTTGTATGTTTTCCTTGTGAGGTGAGCCCGGTACTCCCACAATCCAAATACATGTATGTTAGATTGATTGGTGATTTAAAATTGTCCATGGAGTGAGTGTGTGTGTGTGCCTGTGTTTGTTTGTTTATCTGTATGTGACATTGTGACCCATACTTCTAAAAAGGATTTCAGTTGAATTATGATTTCTAATTGCAGGGATTCACTCATGTAATCACAACAGTATTAAAGAGATCAGGCTTTTTGTTGGGTGAGGGGGTCTGGGTGTTCCAGAGGCTTTCTGCACAGCAGCTCTTTGTTTCAGTGTAAGAATCATTTAATGCTACAAAGACTTTCTGGACATTGACATTTGACATTTACAGATGTCCTTAAACAAAGCGACTTACATTTATCTCCTTTACATAACTGAGTAATTGGGGGCTAAGGGGCCCAACATTGACAATTTGATGGTGCTGGTAATCAAATCCTGGTCTTCCATTTAGCAGTCTAACACCAATGTACCACTATTTTTTCAAAACTCTCCACCGACTCTGTGGCAGCCCTTTAGGGAAGACCCAATCACTCTATGCGGATGAGCTGATAACAAGATGACTCAGCATTTAAATATTTTTAATAGTATTTTTATACCTCAATACTAAGGATTTACACAAGGCCCAACATTTGTTTAGGGCGGCTCAGGGTCAATATCATGCTGGAACAGTGTAAATATAATGTAATGTCTTTATTAGTACATATACTTTTTACAGTGCAGGGTCAAAGTGCAGGGTCAAAGTGCATGTTTAGCTCTTCTGGAAAAGGAGGTGCTAAGATCTAAGACTTAACAGTGGTGGACTTAGTGGTGATGGGGTTTAAAACCAGGTCTGTGGGGTCTTCCTTGTGTTCCTTTCAGTGTTCGGATCTCTTGGTTTCAGTGAAGAAATAATGTAATGCTACATACATTAAACCTTTTAGACAATTGTGTGCTTTCATATTTGTAGCAACAGTTTGGAGAGTAACGACATAATGATGAATGACCTAATATGATTTATGTGTGTTTGTTGTTAAGGATTTTGACTAGCCTGCTGACTTTTATGTGTTGTCATGATGTGAGACTTTGTCATGAGGTAATTGTTTATAGCACAATGATTTTAGTTTAGTAGATTTATTAGAAGAGTTTGGCTTAGATGAAAGGCAAAAGAGACGGCTACAAGAGCTGGCATGTGTAAAGATTTAATAGAACAGATGAAGTGGTAGTGATTGTGTGTGTCTCTATGACGAGAGAGAGTATGTCACGCTTATTATTCAATCCAAAATTACCGGTCAAGCAGCAAATTGCACAACCGACAACTGTGTGTAAGTGGTTGCACACTCTGTATTAAACTCAACTGTTAAGTGAGATGTACTCAGGGAACCAGTGCTGCTTTTTTTGCTCACTGGGACTGCCAATTATGGCTGTGAAAGATTTATACGACAGTTAACGATAGCAATGTTTTATGTTGTTATTAGTAGTTGTTGAAACAGGTGCAGCTGTTGGGAAGTCCCTTGCTTTGCCCTCTGCCTGAATGAAATGCTAAATGCTGAAATGTGTATACTAGTGATACACAACATTTATTTTAAAGATAATTTTCAGGTGTTATAAGTAAAAATTGTGTTATTTTTATTGCTCTGGTAAATTAATACAATTTAATAAATATAAATAAGTACATGTTATATTAATATTTAGATATTAATTAGATGTACTGATAAATCAATTAGTCTTATTTAACTGAGATTCATCCGAGTGCAAGTGACTGCAACCAGTGTTGCCAGATTAGCTATTTTTCCATTCAGTTTTACCAGATTGGGTATGGTCCTGCTCAGTGTTGCCAGTTTTGCTATCTTCACGTTCAGTTTTTCCAGATTGGTTTTTGGCCTGTGTTACCATATTGGGTTTTGTTTCTGCCCAGAGTTTCTAAATTGCCCTAGATTGCGTGGGTGGGTTTCCAGTGTTGCCAGGCAACATGACTGGAAATAAATGTATTATGTATGGTTAAAACATTATAAACATGTAAATTTATTATTCATTCATATTCTATACCTGTTTGTTCCCTAATTTGGGACCACAGGGGTCTTCTGAAGCCTATCCCAGCTCCCTGAAGGTACACTTAAAGAGATCACCAGTCCATCACAGTGCCAAACACACACACACACACACAATACACAATACACCCAGCACACACAGGCTATATTTATGACAACTTTCATTCATTTATTCATTCATCCATCTCCTTTCTATCGAACTCAGGGTCACGGGGGTCTGCTGAAGCCTATTCCAGTGCACATAGGGCAAGAGGCAGAGGTTACACCCTCGACGGGTCGCCAACCCATCGCAGGGCCACAAACAAATACACACTCAAATTCACTCCTATGGGCAATTCAGAGTCACTAATCAACCTAATGCACATTTTTGGACTGTATAAAACAGAGTACCCTGAGGAAACCCATGCAAGCAGGGGAAGAACATGCAAACTCAGCACAGAAAGACCCCCAAGCCCGGGATTCAAACCCAGGACCTTAACAAATAACACAATAAGACCCCTTGTCCGGGAAGCGGCAATGCCACATGGGCAGTTTAGAATTAGCAATCAACCTAACATACATGTTTTTCACTGTGGGAAAAACCGAAGGACCCGTAATAAACACACGCAAGCACAGGGAGAACAAGCAAGGTCCACACGGAAAGTTCTTCGCCCAAGATTCGATGATTAGACCTATGATTTTATTAATTTCTGAATAAAATAAATTATTTCTGGTCTTTTACACAAAATAAAATGATTTGTAGAGACATGACTGATGTTTGTTATGATAGTTAACTAAATAACTAAATAGCAGTTTTATCAGTGTTGAATGATGCAGTGTTTTGGATATATAAGCTTAAGAAGTATAGGGATTAAAAGTAGATCAGGTTCACTCATGTGTTAGTGGAATGATGTACATTTTAATCAAATTATAGAGAAAAGTTGTTACCTACATGTGAGGAATTCCACATTAACTAATAAATACATGAATAAATGTATTTGTTTGTTTGCTTCTAAATTAATTTATAGTTTATTTATTGCTTTGTATAGCTTGGAGAAAAAATTAATTCTAATTATTCTGCAGTAATGATGTATACGGTCATATCGCCCAACCCTACCAGCTCCTTTTAGTGGCTTTTAGATAAGGCCAATATTTTGGAACAGAAAAATATTCTGACATCATGTAGAGGTGAAATAAACAGCACTAATAATATGTTAATATGTTTTGAAAAAAAATGTTGTTCAATGTTATTGTAATGTTTTCAGTTTTATGTAATTTCCAACGCTTTTTATAGTCATAACTCATACACTTCACAGCAGTCACACACTTATTATTATTATTATTTTCACACACACACACACATTAAGCCTGAGTCAGGGCGAATGAAGAAAAATTATGCCTGAGGGTTATGAGGATTATGAAAGTCTGAAAAGAAATTTTTACACAAAAACGTGTAATCATTGTATAGACGATTGATTATCATTTGATGATTCAGAAAAAGAGAGGAGGGGGATAATGAGGAGGAGGCAGACATGTTTTTTCCTTTACATGTAAATCCCGGCCTGGCAAAAACAAGGAAGAAACTAAATAGACTTTAGTACAAGCAGGTGTGCACTGTTTACTAGTGGGTTTTACACTCTTTCACACACAAGCATGTGCATGCCCTATCTCCCACCCAGTGTGTTTTTCCAGCACTTCATCATCTATATACACACATGTTAAATACCTGACTGCTGAACTTTTTTTCATTTTAAAGAAAATAAAGGACACACAAATGTAAACTTTTATCTGTAACCTTTTCTGGTTTATTTCTATGTTCACACATTCACTCCTATGGGCAATTTAGAGTCACCAATCAGCCTAATGCACATGTTTTTGAACTGTGGTAGAAAACCGGAGTACCCGGAGGAAACCGGCGCAAGCGCTGGGAGAACATGCAAACTCCACACAGAAAGCCCAGGATTCGAACTCAGGACCTTCTTGTTGTGAGGCGATTGTGCTAACCACTTTGCCACTGCGCCAACACAGTACAATAAATTAATAATAATAAATAAAACACAAACTTCACAAAATCCTTTTTCGACAACACAGCTATACAACACATTTTATAGTTTATTTTACCTCTACACGAAATATTTTTCTGTCCCAAAATATTGGTCTTATCTAGAAGGCACCAAAAGGTGCAGGTAGGGTTGGGCGATATGACTGTATACATTATTACTGCAGAATACATTTTTTTAATAAAATTTTATTGCTGTTCATACCGTTGACCATTAAACATTAATTTACACACATTAATTAAACTGAACTAAGAGTATCACTAAGTGTTTACAATCAATTGAATTTTATTATGTATATCTTCTTCGACACGATCTCTGCTGTTGAATTACGCTATATAAATAAAGTCACTTGTCTAGACTTGTGTCTTATCTCTGTCTTGTGTCACCCTCTGTCGGGGTTTCTCATAGGGAGGAAAATATTTAGACAGGTAATTATGTTGTTTGTAATTTTTAAGTAATGGGACAGCACTATTCATATGGCAAGTATTTAAATTACAAACTTTGTAATTATACACGATATTTGTTAGTGACTTTTCAAATTCGTTGCACATCAATTCTTCCAATACGTCAGTCATTACTATTTTCACCTGACCAGTGAAATCTCTAGTAGAACCTAAATCAAACTTAAACATTTAATTATAGATACATGCATACACAGTAAATTGCAAAAATTTACAAGCAGTGTAATATGATATTTAGTTAGTGCAAAAGTATTGGTATATGATCATTGGTTTTTGATGTTTTGTCTTCTTTACATTATTCCATACCTATTTTTGTTCTTATATATTGTCCACACAAATATGAAATGTGGTATTTGTTGTTTATCTAGGTCCAAATAAAATATATAATAACATAAGGTGACGGCTTATTCAGTTTTTACGTATTTAAGTTTATTTATTTTATAAAAGACCTTCAGGTTGATTTTCCGGTTTAACTACCTATTTAAGGAAATTAAATATATTGCAACTGTAAAATAAACGTAAAACAGAATGTTTCATGCTCTGAAACCCAACACCACACCTACAAGTCAATCGCTTTTATCAAGAATAGAGAAATAAAGTGGGAGCTGCTATATATATATTTGCTATGTTTATTGTACACGTCAGTGCATCAAGGCCAAATTCAGAGGAAATAGACACTCACTCTATTGGACAGAACAGAGATGGGCACATTAAATCATGAAGGACAATAAACAGACTCTGCTCTGCTTCAACAAAACAAAAAAAGAATACACAATTTTAGAAATAATTGTTAATGGCTGAAAATTATTCATTGTAATTCGTTAAACAGTCAACTACAAAAAGCAAGGTTTTCCAATATTTATTTCTTTTGTCTTAATTTTTTCTATGAAGTCCACAGAAATCATATTCCACATTGGTGGAAAACTAATAATACTAACGCTGGTTGAGAAGGTCTGGGGCGCAGTTACTGTTCATGTTATCACAAAGTCATGTTTTTAACACACCATGTCTTCATGGAGTTCATGGACTTTGTGCACTAGGCATTGTCTGTGTAGAATTAACATTTCCAGATTTCCAACTTTGTGGACAGTTTAGGGAGAACATATATGTGTGCGGGCTGGTCCACAAATTTTAACAATAACATTTTTACTTAGGGGCACAAATTGTTAAGGTGCTAAGTACCATATCTGACCCTGTACCCTGACCCCAACCCTCCAAGGTGGGCAAAGAAAAACATTTTACTATATTATATATAATATATTTTGTACAGTGTATAATCATGTATGTGACAAATAAAATGTTAATTTTATTTGCATCATTAACATTTCGTTAAAAAGGAACTGATAATGAAAATGTTGCTGTAGTTTGTATTTTGTATTTTGCAGGCTGGTAATTCAAATGCAGTTTAAATTATTTTATGCTACCCTATTATTTACAGTCACAAATTCAGTAGGCCCATGTCACATATAGCTGTCCAAAAAAAATGACTAGAGGTTTGCGGGCTTTGAAAAAGGTTTATTAACGAGTATCTGTAGCTTCCGATAAACCCAGAGGAGTCCTGGTCCATTGTGGCTGTTTTTTTAATCCAAGAATTAGTGCAAACATCTCATTATTCGCTGGTAAGCACATTCATTCATTTATATTCTCCAGGATCCTTGATCTATATTGTTATCCTATTTTTATCAGCACCATATAGAAAATCAGCAGAATACATCTGCCATAGTTTTATGCAAAAAGGTAAAATGCTTGACCTAAATTACAAATAAATTAATACAAGTGTGAAAATAATACTAAAATGAAATGAAGTGTATATTTCGCACATCTACTAGGGTATCTTCAGCTTCCCATCTTCAGGTCCTTTCTGCTGTCACTTTCAGTGTCATTCCGTCCTGGTTTTTTGTGTATATAAAACAGAACTCAAGATGAAATAACTTCTTAACCTTTAACTGCATTTGCAGCTTTTCACCACCATGTTGGACAGCTGTTCCACCTGAACAAAAAAACCCACATTGACTCATTATCATCTTCTCAAATTATTTTCTATTATAAATATAATTTATTGATTTATTCATATTTTATACAAGCTTAGTTCCTAACCCAGGGTCACAGGGTCTGCTGGGGCCTGTCCCAGTGCACATAGGGTGAGAGGCAGGGATACGCCCTGGACAGGTCACAAGTCCATTACAGGGCCACACATACAAAAACAATTACACACACACACACTAACATGCACTCCTATTTAGAGTCATCAATCAACCTAATGTACATGTTTTTGGACTATGGAAGGAAACCGAAGTACCAGGAGAAAACCCATGCAAGCATGGGAAGAACATGCAACTCAGAAAGACACCTTGCCCCGGATTCGAACTTCTTGCTGTGAAGTGACCATGCTAACCACTATGCCATATTGTCGCCCTTATACACATCACAAAAGTCTAAATGGGATTTAAAATAATTACCTTGTATTGCCTGCCCACATAATACATGATAGGGAGAGGATCAAGGACGTTAGGTACACAGCATGGCTGAGCCGATGCACCAGGGTTATGATGCTTGTAAAGGGCTAAAATCTGTACATCAAAACAAAACAACATATCATCAAGTCAATCTAGTCAATCCTCAAACATCATATCACTCATTAACATCACGTATTGCTTCAAACACCATGGAATGAACCTCAGGGTGCACAGGTTTACAGAGCAGCATTACTCTTTTCTTAAAACATGCCTTCAACACTCTAACGCTTACATTTCTCTGTGCCTTAATCTGGGATTAAGAACTGTCAGATTACAAACTGGGTTTTACTAGCAATTGTGTAGTGAAAACATGTCTTCAAATTCTTTTATTTTTAGAAATGTTACAGAAAAACATTTATTATTGTCCCACATGACAGCACAGAAATTATTTTAGTGGTTAATTAATCTTAACCACTATTTCCAAAGCAACTAATTGTTGGTACTATTTTTGAACTTGATTAACTTAAATATTTGTCCTTAAACAGAACATTTGTAATTATCCTTCATCCCCACATTTAAGGTTATTAGATGCCATTAAAATAGTTTTAAAGCATTTTTTATTAGAAACTAATTAGAAAATTTCTAGGACTGGCCCACCATAAAGTTCAACAAAAAACATTAATTAATTAATTAATTCATTCATCTTCTATACCAGCTTATTCCCAAACTCAGTCAACAAAAAACAACTTCAGGAAATGACCAAGTCAGGAAGTAGGGTGGAAAGCTGGAATGTAGTTCTGGAAAATGCTTGCTTATCAGGGAAAACTGTTGAAGAAATATGCACTTATTTCACTCTCAAAGAATTTGTCTGTATATAATGTTAATCAGTACATGAATGTAAACTCACGCATGGCCGAAATGCATAAATAAAGCTTTTAAAACGAACCCCTTAAAGACCTGGGCTATATTATATCAGGGTGATGTACAGTGTGGAAAAAAAGTCAGCCACCAATTGTGCAAGTTCTCCCACTAAAAAAGATAAGAGGTCTGTAATTTTCATCATAGGTGTACCTCAACTATACAAGACAAAATAAGAAAAAAAATCAGGAAATCACATTGTCTGATTTTTTAAACAATTTATTTGCAAATTATGGTGGACAATAACTATTGTCAATAACAAAAGTTCATTTTTATACTTTCTTATATACCCTTGGTTGGCAATGACAGAGTTCAAACATTTTCTGTAAGCCTTCATAAGTTTTTTACATACTGTTGCTGGTATTTTTGCCCATTCCTCTGCATTAAAATCAACAAATGTATATTTTAAAAATCTCCGGAAATTAAGAATATTTTCCTACCTGTGAGTATTTGTTCTCTGCATTCCAAATGTATGCACATGAGCCCATGCAGTAATTAGCAAAGTATCCTTTAGGCTTGTGGATCCATTTCCAGCCGAGATCTTTCCGGAAATCGATGTAGAGTTTTCGCATGCAACACGTCTCTGTTTTTCTGTCAGAATAACATACTTTGAAATTTTTTTTAACAGATAAAAAGGAAGAGAGCTGGCTAAAAGAAGCCGACTGGAAAGATACATGACTCACTCATCACAATTTGGTTCCAGAGTAGGAGATCTTTTTTTGCGTGATGTAGGGCTGTGTCCATCAGAAGGAACAGACATGGCCAAAATGTATGGCTTTGGCATTAAACCAGCAAGAACAGCTTTGTCTCCTCTAGGTTCATACATACCTAAAAACACACACACACAAGCCTACTGTTCTTCACAAACTATAATTATTAGCATAACATATATACATAAAAAATGCTATTCCAAAATTAAGTTTGATTTTAACTCCTTTAGTAGCCTATAAAATTAATACTTACTTTTGTAGTACAATCGACTACAAAAGTAAGTTCAGGCACTACAGTCAGATGATGACAGTTCCAGATTATCCTAAAGGTTGTGGTCTGGAATGGACACCCTAACTATAACACACCATGTCTTCATGGTGCTGAGGAGCTTTTAAACATGGGGGTAGCATTCTCTTGCTTGAACAGCGTTTAAGACGTTTAAATGTGGTAAAGGGAAATTGCTAATATGCTAATATATAAAAACATCCAACATCTTTTAATTCTGAGCTCATTATATGCAAAACAAAGTGTTAGCTTAAAGGATGAAAATAATCATGTTTCATCGCAGTGGCGTAGTGGTTAGCAGTTCACAGCACAGATGGAAGGTTCCGGGTTCGATTCCTGGGCAAGTGGTCTCTCTGTGCAGAGTTTGCATGTTCTCCCTGTACTTGCGTGGGATTTCTCTGGGTACTACGGTTTCCTTCCACAGGGAAAATGGTAGATTTAGACATTATCTACCAGATTGCATAGTGCCAGGATAGAAAATTGCTGATGGTCATTGGGGTTGGTTTTAATGGTTTGGGCCCCATAGTTATAGTATGATGTAATGTTAATGCGACAGAATCCCATGGACATTTTGGCAACATGGGCTAGATTAATAAAAAATATGTTTTATTGGGGGGCAGCGTGGTAATGTAGTGGTTAGCATGGTCGCCTCACAACAAAAAGGCCCTGTATTCAATTTTCAGGGTACATTAGTTTCCTCCCACAGACCAAAAGCATGTACATTAGGTTGATTGGTGACTCTAAATTCTGCATAGGAGTGAATGTGAGTGTGTAGCTGTCTGTATGAGGCCCTGCGCCGGACTGGTGAGCTGTCCAGGGTGTACCCACTGCCTCTTGCCCTGCTCCAGCAGACCCCTATGACCTTGAATTAGTGAAAAAGGGTTCAGAAGATAAATTAATTAATGTTGTATTAGGAGAGCCACTCTTTAAGAGTAGCTGTTACGTCAAAGGAGATCCATTTGTTTAGCAAATCATTTGAAATGACATAGAACCCCAAATATTCTGACACACCACCCAAACCTATGTAGATCTCCAATCTCTGTGCCATAGGAGTGAATGTGAGTGTGTAGCTGTCTGTATGAGGCCCTGCGCCGGACTGGTGAGCTGTCCAGGGTGTACCCACTGCCTCTTGCCCTATGTGTGCTGGAATAGGCTCCAGCAGACCCCCATGACCTTGAATTAGTGAAAAAGGGTTCAGAAGATAAATTAATTAATGTTGTATTAGGAGGGCGGCACGTTCGCCTCACAGCAAGAAGGTCCACTTTAATTCCCAGGCAAGGGGTCTATCTGTGCATGTTTTCCCTGCGCTTGCGTTGGTTTCCTCCAGGTCCACAGTTTAACAATTACATTAGGTTCATTGGTGAGTCTAAAAACATTTTTTCAAATAATTCAAATTTATTTATTGGAATTCATTCATATATTTGAGAAAAAAGGTTGATTTTAATTACCTATATGAGTAAGTGAGTGCGTGTGTGTGGTTGTTTGCCTTTGTGTGGCCCTGCGATGGACTGGCGACCTGTCCAGGGTGTGCTCCTGCAATTTGCCCTATGTGCACTGGGATAGTCTCCAGCAGACCCCTGTGAGCCCGAATTAGGGAATACTTGGGTATAGAAGATGAATAAATGAATGAAATAAATAATATTACAGTCTATTACTGGTTTGGGAGCAGGGTGGGGGCTTAGTGCCACCCTAGGTGACAGCCTAGTTAGCCTATGAAAAGTCTAAAAATACTTTAGACTTTATACTAATATCCATAAGAAATAAGAGACAGCAATCTAGCCGTCTAACACCCTAACTACTTTCTTATCATCCATTATTTGCCTCAAGTCTTAATCTTAGTCTTAATAATACTGTTTGTTTAAATAATGAAAAATAAAAAATGCAACCTGATATGGAAAATTTGAATTTCTCCAGCGGTACCCCACATCCACAGTACAGCCTCAGCTCAAATCCCTGTTTATTCTCTAAATAAAAAAAAATAATTTTATGATTAAATAGAATTTGTTTATTTTAGCTTTAAATTTACAACTGCAATATTAACTGATACCCCCAAACCACATGCCCATTGAGCCACAAAATAAACTAAATCTTGCAATACATAGATTCTAAATTTATCCATTTACTAACACTGCTTATCATAGTAACAGGCAACAGGTTAAGCATGCACATTAAATAATGTCCTTCTACTTACCAGACGACTGGAGCCACTCTTTAAGAGTAGCTGTTACGTCAAAGGAGATCCATTTGTTTAGCAAATCATTTGAAATGACATAGAACCCCAAATATTCTGACACACCACCCAAACCCTTGTAGATCTCCAATCTCTGTGTCAAGCCGCTTTGAATGACGGGATCTTTAACAAGCAGCCTCAGTTTCGCTTGTGTTAGTAGTCTGTAGTCTGGTATGTTCTGCCTTATTTCCCGCACATCAAAGAACAGTAGCTTTTTTTCAGCATTTTCTGTTATGATATTAGCAGCTAAAAAAAAACAAATTTTTTACGTTACATATTTACATTAATTATTATACAGTAATATGTGCTAATACATAGAAAATTAATGCAAGACCCTATCAACGAACCAAACACCACAACAACTAATGTAGCATAATATAAATTAATGGTCACTCTGATGGTGCATGTATACAGATCTACCAAGATCCTATTCTTTAAATTATTTGTCTCTGTTATAAAAGTTTTCACATAATTAAATGTTTGGTTAAAACTGTCTTCACATCTCGATATCACTCATTCACACAGACAAGGAGACGTGATCAAACAGGGTTGCCAGAGTTGAAATGACCCTATCTATTTGGGAGGTTTTGGATTTGATTTTAAATGTACAAAATTTAAGATCTTGGGCAGTTTGGGAATATGTACTGTATTTTAATTATTTAACAAACCCAAGTGATGACACCAGAAATAGCATGGGATTGCCGTTTTTTTTTTTAAGAATAGACAATTTTGACTTTAATTGGCAACCCTGTTATTAGCACTTTCACGTACTGCAGAAAAAAGGAATTAGACATTGGAGTCAACTACAGAAGTCGAAGAGTCTGAAAGATGATGTCATGGTTACAATATTTGTTTTGGAGGTAGGAATAAAGTGTCATTGTATTTTGTTGTGTTTAGATACTAACTTAGTTTATGTAGTTTGTGTATCTTTAAGAATTATTGTAACTCCAGCAGTGGTGTGTAATAGGGTTTAATTATTATAGTTATAGTTAGCACTGTTACTAACTGTATTAAAAAGTTTTCTGATGTAGTTTACACATTCATAAGTGGATAAACTACTAAGTGAGGCCCTTATCCTTCAACTGCTCAATTGAATAATTATATAAATGTAAGTTGCTTTAAATAAGAGCATCTGCCAGCCACAAGAAATGTAAATGTAATGTTAAAAATGTCTTCACTTCTATAACTATTTATAAGGTATTAAGGTATTATTTTGACATAATTGTCTATGTAGAATTTATGGTATGGCAATTTATATATATGCCTTATTACACATAGAAGGATAAGTTTCAATATTAATAGTCCAAACAGGAGTCCTTACACAATTTTTCATGTGTTATATTTGCATTTGTGAGAGTTCATGATATCTGACATTACATACATGACATATTGATCCTATAACACAAAAATCAGCTCTATCACTAACAGTAATGACCATAAACTACCATAACAATTTGGAACAGAGTCTGATATTATGTGGCATTGTAAATAGAAATGTAATGATGATTATTGATCCCACTGTGCATGAGTCAAAAGCATCAAGTCAGCAAGTATGGACTTATATTCTACTGCCGTGAATAATTAGGAATGTTTGTCTGACTCATTTCCCAGCAACCACAAAAAGCTACTAGAAAAGGGTGGGATGGAGGGAGGGGAAATCCTGCTGCACACTGAGCTTAATGATTAGCACCTGTACTGCTGACTTTGACATTCGGCTACAGCACACCTGGTAGTCAAGACGAGCCACCTGCTGAGTAAAGAAATAGAACGAGACAATAAATTGTGAAAAAAAAACCCGTTTAAAGATGAGTTAAATAAACAAGGTAGAAAAACACAGAAAGATAGAGAGCAAAAATAAATAA
>JAOTQW010058883.1:4413-15508 GCA_026260075.1 Sisor rabdophorus
TCATTCATTCATTCATTCATTAGGCTCAGATAAACATGTCATACGTGCTGATCTTGTTAAAGCCGGTGTAATTTCTCGAGTACTGATTTGTTCTGTAAAAGTCTTAAGGGACAAATCAGTACTTGAGGAATAACACCGGGGTTTTTAAACAAAGCAAGCAGCAAGTCACTCACCGTATTTATTCGGCTCTCTGTTGTACTGGAGAATAGGAACAGCTTCAGGCTCATCTAAATCTCTCTCACCTCCAAACACAGGTGAGAGCTGCCTGTTATTATCGTGATGATTAAGCTCCTGCTCCTCGATGTCACAGCCCTGAGCCACGGGCAGGACCACGAACCTCTCCGTCATGTTTATCCGTCTTAATCTCACGGTTGAGAGAGTTTTACGGGTCAGATGGCGCTCGGTGTGAAGCTCATAGCCGCCGATGCGTTGAGCGTACAAGCGCGATCGTAACACAGTGTACGAGATCGACAACCTCCATGTACCCCTGTCCATGCCGCGATGGGCGTGTCCGAACGCTGATTGGTCGAGCCGCGTAAGAGCCGCTTGTCACTGAAATGGTTGAACGTCATCGTCCAGTTTTAAGTTATAAGCAGTAACAAATACGAGTTTCTTTTTTTAAACAATACTAATAAACTCCTAACTTGTGTTAATATATAATATATAAATTATTAAAATATAACATATAAAATATGAATTTTATAAATTTATTCAAATTCTATACCTTCTTATTCCCTAACTCGGGGTCAGCTGTCCCAATGCACATAGGGCGAGATACAGGGGTACAGATTGGACAGGTCGCCAGTCCATCGCAGGCCCACGAACAACTACTGGCACTCACACTCACTCCTATGTGCAATTTAGAATCACAAATCAACCTACTGTACATGTTTTTGGACTGTGGGAGGAAACCAGACTACCCGGTAAACCGGGCGCAGAGAGCATGCAAACTCGGTGAGGCACAAGCCCATTATTATTATTATTATCAATATCATTATTATTGTTATTATTATTAGGTTGTTTTTGTTTTATTTCTTTATTTCTTAATCGAGTAACAAATGAATGAATACATATAATTTATTAGCTTGATTACACACAGGTGCTATTTAATTTTTTTCTTCTTTAAATTAGCATTTGGTTGGATGCTATTGTTGGATTTTAGTGTGTTAAAACACACCGCCATTTTTGAGTAGGTAAGTTGGCAAAAAAATAATACTGAGTTCATGGTATTTATGATCTGGCACAGCATCTACCTGTCATGCGTTATGAAAATAACATAAGACAGTTAGTAAGGGAACATAATTATTGACCAGTCTTCGTCTAAGCAGTTATGGCCCTTCACAATTAACTGCTGTCCTCTCTTAGGTTTGGCAAATTTTTATATGTAAATAGCTATTAACTATTTAACGTGGAACAGCCAAATGAGCATTCTGGTGGTGGTGCTGGTTCACAGCACATAATTACCTTTTCCAGAAGTTTCTGCCAAAATAAGCAATTACCACTATTTTGTCAGTAATTCCCCTGCTGTTATCCCTGTTCTGTAAATGACTGGCTAAGAAAGATACAATAAAATAAGTCTGTAAGAACATGCAAATGCTGTTTAACCTGTGTAAATGATGGAAAATAAACTTTTTGAAAAATAAAAGTTATTTTATCTCTTTTATCTGATTCATCCTCCTAAATATTCTGTCTTTTTCAATGGACATTCATCTTCTATACCCGCCTATTCCTGAACCTCGGGTCACTCAGGGCTTTGCTGGAGCCTATCCCAGGCAGGGGGTACACCCTAGACAGGTCACCAGTCCATCGCAGGGCCACATGCACACAACCACACACTCACATACACTCCTGTGGGCAATTTAGAGTCACCAACCAACCTAATGCACATGTTTTTGGACTGCGTGAGGAAACCGGAGTACCCAGAGGAAACCCACACAAGCGCAGGGAGAACATGAAAACTCTGCACAGAAAGACCCCGTGCCCCGGATTCAAACCCAGGACCTTTTTGTTGTAAGGCGACCGTGCTAAACACTACGCCGCCATCATGGTGTCAATAATCTCAAATTAGTTTTTACAAACATTTACATTCAAGATAATTTTTAGTGAATAATTTTTTGAATACTTTTAGATGTGGCAGTGGTGGCTAAAATTGTTAAGGTTACGACGATTAATTTATTTGGATTCATTCATTCATTCATTTATTAATGCATTCATTTATTCATCTTCTATACCCGCCTATTCCCAAGGTCTGGGTTCTGTTCAATTCTACAATTAGAAACATTTAGTGATTAATAATAATGGCATAAATATGATTCTGTCGAAGCAGGAAGGTTATCTTCATAAAATAATGTCTAAACAAAACCTTTATCCCAGATAACTTGGCTTTAGATTTCAAACATATTTTTTCAATTTCAGGTTATGTAACTAATTAAAGATAACACCAGATCACCAGCACTACACAAAATACTTCCCTTGTTTTCAATTTTGAAGGTGGTACATAATTTTAGTGAGTATAAAATAGCATGGTGTTTTTGGACTATTATTATTGTTTAAAAAAATATATTTAATTGCTAGTTGTTATTGCTAATAATAGTGTACCTTTGGACACATATTGGCCTTAACCCAAAATAGTGTGATTAATATAGTCACTCAGCAAGGAGTTGTTTGTAATGTAAAAATGGCTAAAAGGAATACAATAATTTTAAATGGCACAACAGCATTTTGGCTCATTCAATCCATCATAATTACAACACATTCATCAAACTGAGCACATTCTACCACCTAGCAGGAAATTTCAGATATCCAAAATACAAACTATATGAAGGTTGTACTTTAGAATTGTTTCAGTGTCTTCATTTTAAAATACTTTTAAATATTACATCTATAAGTGTTATAATCAAAAACACGTCTTAATAGAGTTTGCGTTGTGCACTGGGAGCCTTGTCAAGCTGTAACACTGTTTGAGTCTCCTAATTCTAGTAAAGGAATAATGTAATTGTAATGCTTTGTTTTGTATGTCTGTGTTAGAAATTAAGTTTGAGGGATTTAAAATTTATTTATTCATCTCTCCACAGGCTGGACAGGTCACTAATCCATTGCAGGGCCAGGCATAGACAAACAACCACTTACACTTACATTCACTCCTATTAGACACTCCTTTGAGTCACCAATCAATTTAACGTACATGTTTTTGTGAGAGGAACCCGGAAAACCCGGAGTAAACCTGGGGAGAACCTGCAAACTCTGCACAGAAAGACCCCCCTGCTTGAATCGACCTGTGACCTTATTGTTGTGAGGCGAATGTGGTTAACGGTTAACTATGGTTCTACACCGTTCATGTACTTTTGAGTTGTAACTGTGTTATAAAACTAGCCAGAGGGTACACAAAATCTGTTTACTACACATAGTTAAGATAATTTATGAGGGAAATAGGACAAAATCAACAACCTGACAATAAAGTATACAGGTATGTGCACTACATGTGAAAGTACTGTGAAAAATTGTATTGTACGCAGCATCATTTACATTTTATAAACTAAAACAAATAGGTTTAAAGCATCTCTCTGCTTTTACTCAATCCCAGTAAACACTTTTGGGATAAACTGGAATGGCAAATGCATTTTAGTCCTTTTAAACTGACATTAGTTTCTGACCTCATTGATGTGCTTGTAACTAAATGAACACATAAATACTTCATTTACCAAAATATAGGAAATATAGAAAAAAAACAATTCCAGAAAAGTGCATATAAATATAATAAATCTGAAAATGTCTGTTTAGAATGAAATATGATTGTGATTGGCTGTCTCATAATGCCTGGCAGGTTATTTAGTTGTTCCCATTAACTACAGCATGGATGACCTGGATGGAAAAATGATATAAGAAACCACTAAAAGCTTCGTGAAATCTGATATTTGTAATGTTATTTCATTAACATATAATGCAGTCTGGATATTAATTCTCATAGGAAAAAATCTAAAAAAAGATATCATTATTACAGTAGCACTAGAAATAAGATCAAATGAGGATAAAATCTGTCTGTGTATAGCTCCTGTCTTCAGCTTTTTTCCCCTCAGGCAAATACTTAGAGTGATCTTCCATATTCTATTACATCTTCCTAATCTAAAAATTCTCACACTGGTAATCTGAGTAAAAGTTAGATAAAATCTAAAAAACCATGTTTAAAAACACATGAATGTAGTGGCCAGGTGTCCTAAAATTTTTGCCACAATATCTTACTGCAAGTCACAACACTGGTTATGTCACTTGCCTTACTATATTAATATATTATATTAAATTAAAAAACAAACATTTATTTATTCATTTATCTTCTATACCCGCTTATTCCCGAACTTTCCGGGTCACAGGGGTCTGCTGGAGCCAATCCCAGCGCACGTAGGGCGAGAGGCAGGGGGGTACACCCTGGACAGATCGCAGTCCATCGCAGAGCCACAACAAACAAACAGAGCAGCATTAAGTTAACATGATGCAGAAGAAGAAGAAGACTGGTAAAAGCAACACAGCTACAACTAATTAAATTCTAGTGTGTAAATAATCATTCACACACTATGTGAATGATTACAAATTATGTTCTTTGCATAAGGATTATTTTTTATATACCGCGTCCAAAAACATCTGTGCAATGCAGTGCAGAAGTTATATATACAACTGTAAAAAAAATGAAACACCATTAGGAGAGTATTTAATTTATGTTCTTCTTTTTCCTAAACTGAATTAGTAGCTATTGGCATGTATTTAACACCTATCCTATTAAACTTATATTTGGTTCAGAGTTGTTGACCAGACAGAGTTTATCTGATAATGTCTGATTTGTTCTTTCCAGATGGCACTCATGGCTGACATTCAGTGGCATGCCTTCTGGGCTTTGTCTCAGCTGTTCCAGGTTATTTTAAGGAAATGACAAAGCACACTAAAATTCTTCACATGACTAACATGAGCTGGCTACTTGAGCTGTGGTTGTGTGATTAGCAAAATGGACTAGCTACCATTGTCATAGGTTGACCATTTTAAGGGTTTAAGAAACTATTGTTTAGGATACTTACTACAGTAAATATCATCACTACAGTGATAGTATTTACACATTGCTTTTCAATGATACTTTAATCGGAAGGGTATTTTACACTTTAGTCTAATTACCAAAACATCCTATGCCTTATAATTTGAACCTTATATTTGGACCAGCGGCACTATATTAGCTATTGCTTTGACCGATAATTTCTAAAATCTACTTTATATTGTACATTCTTTAGTCAACTATTTCATTTAGTCACACAATGCTAAAGAATGTAAAAAGATTAAAAAAAATACTAAAAATGTAATACTTCACTGTGTTTCCACTTCACTGTCCTTCAGGTTTGATGAGGAGAAAATGGACACCTTATTTAAGATTAGGATGACCTGAGTTTATATTATATTGTCTGTGGGAGAGATTAGGCAGCTATTTCAATTTATCCAAACAAAAATGCCATTTAGAAAGTAATTTTTGATTTTTAGAATGAACATTAAATTTAGGGTTTAAAACTTAAGAAGGCAATCAAAGAACTTGGTGTGGTGGGATTATTCATTTTGTAGGTGTTTGCTGCAGTAACAGATAATTAATTCTGTACGACTGATTCGAAAAGTTTTGTGGTAATTTTATTTTAGCACAGGCATAGAATGACACTGCTTTATAAAAATAAAACATAATCTGTATCCCATTTCTTGCAAGGTGTTCAGTTACACATATATTTGTGGGGAATTTGCATTAGCATACAAAGTAAGGATTTGGATTTTTTTCCAGGTTGATTTTTTGGTGTCATGTGGCAAGCATACAGCAGTGTGTATCACTTCATCACTATTATTAGTCATTGTCTGAGTATTTAAGGTGCTGTGTTTCTATGCACTTAGAGTAATAACAGTCTTTAACCTGAGTACTTACACTGTTCCAGGAAAAGAATAAAAATTAGCCACAAGAAACATTTAAATCTTAAAAGACTCTAACAACATCTTCATTGTTACATGGAGATTAATTTTGATGTTACCCAAGATCATCCATGGAGAATCCAGTTTACTATTTAACCAAAAGTTTGTGGACGACTAGAACTAGAGTCCTGTCTTTTCTCACCTTTTTCACAAAATGAAAAGCTTTCTAATTTTACTCGCAATCTTTCCATCAGGCATGACAACTTAAAAGATTTAGCATTAACCCTTCTGGGAAAAACTCTACCATAACAGGTTTTTTCAAAAGCCTCTTGAGAGGTCCTTCCTCTTAACGGCTGTTCGGACACTTCCTGTATAACTGACACCCCCAGAATTGCGCACAGCAAAGGAGCGCCTGATCAATTAGAGGATGGGGGGAAGGTAGACTAGCAGCCAATCAAAGGGTCTGCACATCTTTTTTTTACCACATTAGCCTTCTGGGAGCTTTCCAGGATAAAAAGGTTGCCATGTACAAAGCTCTTAAAATCGAGGTATAGTGTAATTATGTACATATGTTTCATAAACTACATTGACATCAACCTTAATTAAAATAAGTGAGTGTATATATCACATTGATGTCGAAATCCTTAAAAAATTATTTAACGACTGCTGGACACTGTCTAAGTTAGCAGACACCTACAATTAGGAGCCCCCGAACCTAGCAGCAAGAGCTCCCCAAGCTGAGTCGGCTTGGCCGGCGAGGATCAGGATGGACTATTGGCATCTATCCTTTAGCCAGGCTGCCCTCCTTTAGTCAGGCTTAGCAAGACTTCAGTGGCTTTCTTCCCTAACGTGCACAAGCAGGCAGTGAAGGCGTGGTCTGCACCTTAATCAGCGCGAAAGCACTCAGCCCCACACATTTGCCTGCGTGGAAGATGCAGAGCCCTGCAGATATCTGCGCCTGTCTTTATTTCTCGAGGATTTAGATGACGGCCCAGCTCCGCAGACACTGTCAAAGAGCAATGCAAATCCACAGATCTAGCTCTGATGGCTACAAAATGGCAGGTCTTTGCTCAATTGTGTCACTGCCCAGACAGCTGCTCTGTGTAAGACATACTCAGTTTTCTCCAGCACAAGCTGGATAGAGATACCTTCCACTCTCAAGGTGAATGTACAGTCATGCAGTCATTTCTGCTTTTCGTTTCCCTATAGATGGGCAATCTATTCTCAAGCATTCACTTGTAGTTAAATCCATTTGCACAGTCAGAGCATTAGGAGCTTATATTGACTGTGAGTTTTCACCTGATCAGGTCTTTGTGTGCTACGGTGGTGGCAAGAGATGGCACGTGGCCTCAAACCAGAGACTTTCTTACTGGATTGTAGAAGCCATCAGATCTGCTTATGTGAGCTATCCTGCTTAGGTCAGGTATTTTATCACAACACATACTTTGTCTTTTGCAGTCTATTTCTGTCCAGCTTGTGCAGCTTTTAGGACATGTATAGATGTATTTCAGTACCTATTGCCAAATAGTTCATCCTGAGTGTTATCTGGAGCTCGTAGGTGGTTTTTGGCTTATGAACAGTGGGTTTTCTTCTGTTCCAAGCGTCTGCTCGCACGCCGTGATTTAACACACTGTTTCCCATAGAGGATGCGCCACAAGGAAGTCATGACTGCACTAGCACTGCGAGTAATGTTCAGAATCAGATTCTGTATATTGCTGCCACGTGCCGCTTTAAGGAGGGCAATTGGCCCAGTCTGATAGTCTGGAGTAAGCCAATAATCTTCATAGGACATAATTACGGGACAGGATTACAGACATAACTGGAGACGTTATCTGATGTCATATTCATTGGCACATGACATATTTAACAAATAATTTATATTTTTTAAGTTTTAGTTTGATTTTTTGAAAATTAATTTCATTATAATAATTTAATCATCTGCTTGTTATAATTTCACATCATTATTTTAATTACAGTTTATTATTTTAATGGCCATTTGGTTTGCATAGTGCCTTACTGTCAACACTAGGTTGCAGTGTTGTGCCTTGTGTTATGCCTTGTGCTCTGGGAACCTATACTTCAATAGGACTTTTATACCTGGTTTGTTATAAAATGTTTCAAAAAAGTAGATGCTGATCCTCATTTATTTATTTATTTATTTATCTTCTTTACCTGCTTATTCCCTAACCCTGGGTTACCAGGAGCCTATCCCAGCGCGCACATAGAGAGAAACGCAAGGATTTACCCTATACAGGTCTAATGCAGGGCCGCACAGTTTTGGAGAACATGCAAACTCTACACAGAAAAATCCCTTGCCCGATAATTAAACCAGGGACCTTTTTGCTGTAAGGCAAAAGTGCTAACCACTATGCCACCATGCTATACATGCTGATCCTCAATGGATAAGTATTGATGAGCTCTAAAGACTCTTATCTATAAAGATTCTTCGAGATAACTTTCTTAAATGCTCAGCATAAGAAACAATATTTTGTATAATGTTTTCTGCAAACATTAACTATAAATCTTGCCATTTATTACAAATTCATGCATCAACTTTTGTTATTTTTTAAAACATTTTTCTGCTAATAAGAAATTGTTACTAACTGTAAAACTACACATTCATACATGATTAATCACATAGAAGCAGCACATTGCATAAAATCATGGAGATACATGTCAAAAGCTTAAGTGAGTCAAATATCTGTTTATTCCTTTTAAAATTATCTTTCTGAAATTTCATGTGGTTTCATGTTTAAAAATAATATTAGAAGGGTAAAATGCAAGCTTTAAAACTTTTATTTTTGTATCGGTGCTGGTGTTAGACTGAGTGGTTCAAAAATTACGGTTGTCTTTGTTTTTCACAGCATGGTAGAAAAACAAAAAAATATTTTTGTATGGTCAGGATTTTAAAATATACTATTTTTTGTTAATGTTTTTTTAAATTATTGTTGGATAAAACTTAAACAATGACAATTTCACTTATAAACTCCCATGAGTGGCCCAGTAAGTACATTCTGTAGTGTGAGATTGTTTACTGACAGGAATCAGGACCATTTGTACAAGAACACTTTTCTTTGACTAAAATCTCCCATCTGAGACATCTAAGCTCACGGATGGTGCATCCTGCTTCCTGGATGTTCTTTAAAAATAAATCCAGACCATGGAGACACTCTTTATCAATACATCTAAGAATCCTTTCTTTGCATGACAACTAAATCAAACACAAAGGCCTGTGAAATTTGGATTACTTTTACTTGTACAAAATAAAAAAAACTACAATAAGAAAATGACAATAGAACAGTATATATTAATTGCAACAAAGTGTTTAAAATACATACCTTTATAATTAGTGAGATTAAAATTGCGTCACCTACACAAATTTATTTAGCAATTCAGTTTAAGCTTAAAAGAAGAGGCTTATTTAATTTTTATAGAACAGCATTCTATACTTGAGTGTATGTAGAATTGTAGAAAAAGGCCTATCTGAAACACAGTCACCTACAACCTCTGGAGTCTTTTTCTGACCTTTGGGTTTATCCCCCTTAACTGGTCTCACAATGACTCACAATCCAGAGTCATAGCACTTTTCAGGACCACTTCCTGAGACCCCAAGAAGACTGTGTACTCTGCATTGCCTTACACAAACATAAAAGGGCAGGGAAGCGACCCACTTGTTTAATGGCGTGAACGGCAACACATGGAGACTAAGCATAGGTGGGCTATAAGCATGCCCACACCAATCTACCGCCTCTTATTGCGGGCAACTCCAGAGTAGTCCAGCCTTTATTAATGAGTTGAGTTTCAGACCCTAAACTTTTTAGCATGCTCAGGCAGCTTGATTTTACTGATCCATTAGCTCATCTACATTGTCAAAGTAGTGTTCGTTGTACCACATTTTTCTCTTTGATTTCACTCCAAAAGGTGCAATGTCTGAGAAGCAATTTCATGTTTTCAAACAGCAAATTTTTCCTTGCAAAAGGTTTCTAGTTCAGTATTATTCTTTGATCATCTTGCATGCCCAGCTCTTTTAAGTTCTACCCACACATTTTCAAAGATGTTTAATTCAGGGGACTGTGTGGCCATTCTAGAACCTTTAGCTTGCATCTCTTGAGGTATTCCATAGTAGATTTTGAGGTATGTTTAGGTTAATTATCATATTGTAGAAGCCATCCTCTTTTCAGCTTCAGTTTTTTTACAGATAGTGTGATGTTTGCTTCCAGAATTTGCTGGTATTTAATAGAATCCATTCTTCCCTCCACCTGTGCCACTGGCTGCAACACAATCCCAAATCATGAAAAGATCTTTAAATAAAATTCTGCTTCTTTATTTCTCCAGACATGCTGTTGCTAATTGTTGATTGATTTTAACTTTATTAGTTTATCAAAACCTGTTTCCAAAATGCATCAGGCTTTGATTCTGTCTTTGATTAGATATTTTGTAGCATATTCTGACGTTTGATTTTATGATAGAAGTGCAGGTAAGGTTTCCTTTTGGAACATGCACAGTGGAATACCACTCTTGAGTCTGTTAAATCCTCCTACAGCTTTTTTAAGGAAAATAGGGAGTTTGATTGGTCTTTTTGACCAGCATATGAGCAATTATCTCTGAGAGTTTGCTTGGTCTTTTAGATCTCATATTGATCTACACAGTTCCACTAAACTGACATGGATTACATTTCTCACCGTGAGAAACTGCAAGCTCCCAATGCTTTGCTATCCACTTGTAGCACTCTCCTGCATTGTAGGCTTTAATAACTTTTATTTTTAGAGTTTACTTAAACAGCTACTGTGTTTACCAGTCTGTGCACAAATTTTAAAGAGTCAAAGTATTCTTTGCACTGTCATAAACATTTTTTTTTATTTTTTATTTTGTTCAATTTATTGCGTAAAAAGTAACTATTCATCAATGTTTGCTAAAATATTGTACATTGTGTTACATTTTTTTCAGATAGAAATTACCAAAATCTGTTGCCTTAACCTTTGCATAAGACTGTATAACTGAATGCACAATATACATTTTTACATAATAGTGACGTGAAGATTAAATACTGAGTAGCAGCGGAAATGCTATGAATGTGCAAAAACAATATGAACAAAATGAATACAGACATAGTAAATGCAACCAGCATGAATAATCTCTTTCCTTGAGACAAAAAACTTTTCTGGAAAAAACC
>JAOTQW010058917.1:0-16966 GCA_026260075.1 Sisor rabdophorus
ACATGCAATCTCCGCACAGAAAGACCCCGAGCCTGGGATTCGAACCCAGGACCTTCTTGCTGTAAGGCAACTGTGCTAACCACTGCGCCACCGCGCCTCCTCCCACAGTCCAAAAACATATTTGCTAGGATGATTAGTAATTCTAAATTGCCCATAAGAGTGAATGTGTGTGTGTGTGTGTGTGGCCCTGTGATGGGCTAGTGACCTGTCCAGGATGCAGCCCTCTTGCCTTTTACCCCTCTGTGACCCCAAATTAGGGAGAAAACAGGAGTATGAATGAATGGATATTATGGGTCATGCCCAGCCAATGCAGATATTTTCTGAGAATGTTTTTCAAACGTTCTGTTTTGTTTTCTAGGAATGAGATTTTAAAATGTTTCCAAAATATAAAAATGTCAATTTTGATTAACAATGTTTGTTGAGGTTCAAAAAATGATTTCTCTCGGCATTAAATATTTTTATAAAAACATTTTTCTTAAAACATTATTCATTATCTATCAATGTTGAACATCGGGGTCTGCTGGAGCCTATCCTAACGGTAATGGAGCAAGAGGCAGGGTTATACCCTGGACAGGTGGCCCTGTGATAGACTGGCAACCTGTCCAGAGTTACACACACACACTTGCATTCACTCCTATGGGCAATTTAGAGTCACCAATCAACCTAATGTACATTTTTTTGGACTGTGGGAGGGACCGGAGATCCCAGAGTAAACTCATGCAAGCGAGGGAAGAACATGAAACCTCAGCACTGAAAGATCCCTGGGAATCGAACCCGGGACCTTCTGCCTTTGAGGCGACCCGTACTAACCACTGCTAATAGTTTCAAAACGATGTATTAATAACCGCCAGTAGGATTAAAATAAAGATAAATAATAAATGTTTTAGATGTAAACATGTAAATGATATGTTTTTAAAATACTTAGTCTCTGGGATAGTAAAAAAATTATTAGTAAATTACTATTATTACCACTGTATTATTGTGATAATCATCTAAAAATATAAATTAAATCCTGAATTGACTTTTGGAAAGATGCTTTAAGTGATGATTACTAACCTGATGCTCAATTAATATTACACTGGGGATGTTGTGGAATTATACATCAAATTCTACTGGTCAAAATGTGTAAAAAAAAAAAAATTATTTATTTAAACTAAACCTGCCGCCGCATCTTCAGCAACTGCCTCCACCTCAGCAGGCAGCTCGACCCATGCGGCCTCCACCCACAGAAGGAGAACTAGTTGGGAGGGGAAGGCAGAAAACAGCCCCATCTGCGGCGACGGCGGAAGGTATCTTTAAAATGTTATGGCATTCTGACCTCTAACTGACTACATTCATCTAAATTTTTCCTGTCAGGGTAATTGTTGTATAGGTTTAGTTATATGTAACATTACTGATTATTTTGATGTCTATGATAAACCACAGTGATGCAACATTTCTTTTACTATTTTGATGTGTTTGTTTTGTAAAAAAATTTGAGAGATCATGACTAAAAGGGTATACGGTTTTGAAGTGCTAATTAACATATTGTTAGTTCTGTTCCAAGTACCACTAAATTACCACTGGGGCCCTTAGGCATAGCCCTTACACCACCCTCACGCAATAACATCATCTGCCTAATTCCAAAAATGTAAATGTAATTTAAGTGTTTCTCCAGCTTTGCTGCAGATTTCAGCAGGCTTTCAGCAAGTAAAGCTCGGTGAGAGAGGAGGACGCAGACGAGACTTTCACGATTCTGGAGTTAACACTCGGCAACTTATGGGACATGTAATGGAGTCTAAAACGGGTCAGTGATTGAGCTGTGTATCAACTAAAGCCTTATTAAAAATTAAGGCTTCATTTTGTATAAATATGATATAATTACATGAGTCACCCTACAATCTGTCATGTTTAGAGCCCGGCCGGTATGGGTATTCATGTATAACCGATATTAAAATGAACAAAAAATTCATGCATCAGCCGATATTTTTTTTGTATATTATAGTACAGTCTAAAATTCAGTCATATATATACATTTCTTAAAAAATGAAGCGAACACTTAAAAAACACAATGTAACTCCAAGTCAATCACACTACTGACAATCAATTTCACATGCTGTTGTGCGAATAGAATAGACAACAAATTAGGCAACAGGTGGAAATTGTAGTCAATTAGCAAGACATTCCCAAAGACAAAGCAAGGAAGTGTAATCATTGTAGAAGGATGAGAGGAAAACTGGAAGGGCATAAGGGGAGGGGCTGGAGGAAACGGAACTGTCTGGGAGCTAAACGTGTTGAAATAGGGGTTAAGCTTGTTAGCTCTCTCTCTCTGTTGCCACCAGTCAGTCTGCGTCTCCCCAAACATCCAGTAATCTCCTTCATTCCAGACCCCACGGAATTTCATATTGTTTAGCTTCCAGCTTCCTCCTATAAAAGTTTTTGCTCTCCCTTATCCGCACTCCTCTCTATCTCCAGACCTAAAAGCTCTCTTCTTATTCAGTAGGGTCTTTAGGTCACCGTGAATCCACAGCTTGTGACCTCACAGAATTTTATGTATTCTATGTCTTTTTATGTAACACACACTGTTTTTCCTATCTGTGAGGCTGATTAAGTGCACCCCAGTCTGTGTTGTCTAAGCAGGGTCTCACCAGCCTCCTGTGTCCACCTTATACTTCTTGTGGACACAGGCTGCTGCTCGACAAGGATCATACCTTGGTGTGAACAAGACACGGTTGTGGTCTGACCTGCCAAGTGGGGAAAGGGCAGTGGCATTGTATGCATCCTGGGCATTAGCATACAGTAAGTCCAGAGTCTTATTGTCCCTGGTGGAACAGTCCACATACTGTTAACATGATTAAAATTCCCAGTCAGTAGCTAATGGGGGGACCTAGGCATTAACCACAACAACGGATGTAAACTCCCTCTGCAATTAATATGGACATAACCCGACATCTAGGGTTTAGATGCCATTTTCACGCTACAGAGACGCTTCTTGACTGAGATGTCCAGGATTGCACCACTGTTCACTCGCAGACAGCACAATCCCTCATCCCTTTCTTTTTTTTCCGCTGCCAGTCACATCTATGTCCTCCTTCACGGTCCCAAAGCCTGGAGCCTCAGCGCTGTAGTCCGGTATGTGCGAGTGCAGCCACGTCTCCATAAAATTCAATAAACTGCACTCACAAAATTCCTTCTGGAAATTCATCAGCGCCATTAGCTCATCCATATTCGCAAGAGAGCGCACATTCCCCATAAATACTGCAGGAACAGCAGGCTTGTCTCATCATCTTCGCCTTCACCTATACTTTCACTCCAGCCCTGCATCCCCGGCGTCTCCTCAGTAACTCCTTCGGGATTTCGTGTCTGGCTTCCGACAGCAGTACAGGCTTACTCAGCGTGAACAGCTGATCAAGAGGGTAAGCAATGGGCATGCCGCCGGGTGTACTTATCTAAAAGTCAAAAAAGTACTTGGTGCTCACAAAAACTATTGATGCGCTGTTGTTTTGTTATTAAATCCAGTTAATGTAACAGAGAGCGAGAAAAGAATAATTAAATTATAAAAAATGCACACGCTCTCCAGGGGCTGCTGCCACAGTCGTCCACCTTAAAGAAGGGACCAGTAGTAGGGAGGTCATACAGGCATGTATACATACAGGCACCAAACACACACACTACTGAGCCTAATTTTTACATGTTTTAAGAACATTACATCAAGGTCAGCCTGTATTGTGTTTTTCCATTTAAATTTTGAGTGTGATGACAAATTACTGACCAGTATTTTCTGTATGCATTAAAATTACAAATTTAGTGAAATTCCACCTTGTAACTTTCATTTTTACTATCTTACCATTTTATCTGCACACTTTTCTCATTTCTGAGTAAATGAATTACACACTAATTCAAACAGTGAGTGGTGGGTCATACATTCTATAATCCTGAAATGAATCAGTTCAAAGGAATTGCATAATGTTCCGCCACTCGGAGGAGAAACAGTGACGTTTTTTAAGCACAATTCCTATCCAATAGCAAAGGATGGTTTGCAGTAACGTGATTCAGGTAATGTAAGAAAATTGATTGATATTTCCAAGGAAATGTATAAACAAAAAATCGCCAAACATTTTGTTTTCCTTTGCTCTTTTACTCGTATCAAAATATAAAAAAGGTGCACGAACTTTTTTGCTAGTGAATGAGCGCCTGAATAACTGCATTTTTTTGTTGTTTCTTCTTAAATAGGGTCGTCTGGCTCGCGTATTGAGCTCAGGGCGAACTATATGCGCCTGCTTTCCCGCCCCCAGTGGGCTCTGTTTCAGTACCACGTGGATTTCAGTCCACCCATGGAGTCTCGTCGTCTGCGCACTGCACTGCTCTATAATCACGAGGATGTCCTGGGCAAAACGAAAATCTTTGATGGAACCATTCTCTTCCTGCCTAACAGACTTCCTAACAATGTAAATGGTGGCACGCAAACAAGCACGACTTGCATACTATCCTATTATGTATTAGGTTTCAGTTAATATGCATTTACAGATCTGTAAAGTACACTCTTGCAATTTGATTACGGGTAATAAGAATAAAATTCGGACATAATACATCTACCGTTTTGATAGTCATGTGATGGACGCTGTTTAATGTTTAAACAATGTATATACTTGAAAAATTAAACAACTTTCTTTGCGCACTAAAAGCACTTACAAAGTGTTGTGTTGCTGCTTTCCGCCACTTTCCCATCTGATCATGCCATAGTTAAGCGTCCATAAGCATAATAGATTATCCGGGAATTTTTTTACTCTACATTCTACTTAACTTAAATACTTTAAATATATAGTATGAGCATACAAATTTTTTAAGTATGATTTTTAAGACTAGGTCCTTGGCTAGTTTCTGTATTTTTTAAGATGTATTTAAAAAAAATTTTTTTTTAAATTTGACAGATATTTGAACCCGGACAAACAACCAGTTGTAGAAGCAATAGGCAGTAATTTCTACAACAGTCCAACACTAGAAAAATGATTGGTCTAAAAGTAATACTCAGTTTTCTATAGTTTCCTTTACAACATTTCACTGTGTTAATATATTCGATCATGTAAATGAGCCAATGGATGTCGTTTTTTTAGGAGACGGTATTGTGGAGCAAAAGCAGATTCGAAGAAAAAGTTCAGATCACAGTCACCCTGACCAATGAACTGCCCCCATCATCTCCTGTGTGCCTGCAGTTTTACAACATTCTCTTTAGGAGGTATAGGTTGACAGTAGTGTTAAGCAAAAAAAAAAGACTATTAATGTTTGGTTTTAGTTGCTTGACTTGGGTTATTGTTTTTAGGATTTTAAAGATTCTAAACATGCAGCAGATCGGCCGCCATTATTACAACCCTTTGGACCCTCTGAACATACCTCAGCACAGGTTTGTGTGGTAGAAACAAGAATTTGGGACTCCTGTAGTAGTGATGTGATTGAGTTTGACCCGGCTCTTGTTTTAAGGCTGACCATTTGGCCCGGCTTTGTGACCAACATCCTGCAGTACGAGTCCAGCATTATGCTGTGTATTGACGTGAGCCATAAGGTTTTACGCAGCGAGACTGTTCTGGACTTTATGGGCAGCCTGAGACACCAGTACGGAGATCGGCGATTCATGGATGTCTGTACCAAGGAGCTGGTCGGAGTCATTGTTCTTACTAAGTAATACTTTGCACCAAAATTCACTAATAAGGGATAATTGTGGTATATAAAAAAATCTGGTTTAAACGCACACCTTTGGGTACTCGGATACATAAGGGCTGACATGCTTAACTCAAACCTGTGTTTTACCAAATATTTTAAAGGTATAACAACAAGACGTACAGAATTGATGACATCGCTTGGGACCACACACCCAATAACACCTTTAAGAAAGGAGACACTGATATAAGTTTCAAAGAGTATTACTTGAAGGTGAGCGAATTATACAGAATAAATGCAGTTTAACTTCGTGGCAGGTGTTTCAGTTAGACGGGATCTATTCCAAATTTCTGTATACACGTACAGACACTTTTCATCTGTAACATTTTGGCCCCATTTACACCACATGCGCCAAGTGACTCACTGATTTAATGAGGTACAGATGGAATGTAACTGACGTAAAGATGAGCTACATTGTTTAATTGTGATTTCTGGGCAAGTGCATAATTACTTGCTGTTGATAAAATCAACAGAAAAGAATCCGAAGGAAGCATCAGTAGCGGTGCTACTTGTCATTTTTATTCTTAAGGTTTTTTTAATTTTTTTCTAGCAATATGGCCTTCAGATTAACGACGGTAACCAGGTTTTGCTGGTCAGTCAAATTAAAAGAATGGGCCCTTCAGGAGCTCCTCCATCAGGACCCGCTTTACTCATCCCAGAGTTTTGCTACCTCACAGGTTGGTCTGAGATTTGGGGAAACCGCAGACACTTTAATTAAGGACGTTTTTATTTGTGCCTATTATTGCAAATTTTTCAGGTTTGACTGATAAGATGCGCAGCGACTTCAACATCATGAAGGATCTTTCCGCTCACACCAGACTGACCCCAGAACAGAGGGAGACTCGGCTCAGCAGATTTATCGGCAATATGAGCAAGTAATGGAAACCCCCCCCCCAAAAAACCATTGTGATTTACTTTAATACAGTAAACCAGACTTGGAAAGAAAACATGAATTTCTTTCAGAAATTCTAATGCCCAAGCCACACTCACCCCATGGGGTCTAAGCTTTGAGAACAGGTTGCTGAATCTGACTGGAAGAGTTCTTCCTGCAGAAAGGATCCTTCAGGGACAGAGAGTAGTAAGAGAAACCGTAAAACAAAGTTGCAGATGGATGTATTCACACGTGTTCCACTTGGTTAATTGGGTATATTTGTGTGTATGCGCAGTATGAGTACAAACCACGGGAGGCAGATTGGTCCAAAGAGATGCGAGGGCTTCCTCTGATCAGCAGCATTCCTCTGGAAAACTGGCTAGTGTTCTACACACGCCGTAACACTGACGTAACTCACGCCCTGTTGCAGACCCTCACTAAAGTGACTGGGCCCATGGGCATTCGTGTGCGGAGACCGGGAATGTGAGCTAGCGCTATATAATCATGTTAAAATTGATTATATGAAAGTAGTTAAAATACATTTCATATAACAGTGAATATTGTGTCTTATGTCCTATTTGCTTAAAATCAGTTCATTTTAAATATTTATAAGTTTCCGGCCTCGTTTATTTTTCTGCATGCAGGATTGAGTACGATGATCGACAGGAGTCTCTGCTGAGAGCCCTGCAACAAAACGTGGGGCAACAAATTCAGATGGTGGGTTATATATTATTAATGGTTTCATAGGTGCAAACAGTTTTACTGCAATACTATACTAATGTAGTGCGTAATTAAATATGCAAATACTAATGGATGCAGCCGCTCAGTTTATAAAACGTGTGTGTGTGTTTCTTTGAAAGGTGGTCGTGATCCTGCCCACTAACCGTAAAGATAAATACGACTGTGTAAAGAAGTACCTGTGTGTGGACTGTCCCACTCCAAGTCAGTGTGTGGTGGCACGCACTCTTGGCAGACCTCAGGCCCTCATGACCATAGCTACAAAAATCGCCCTTCAGATGAACTGTAAGATGGGAGGAGAGCTGTGGAGCGTTGAGATTCCGGTATCATTGTGAATAATGAGTTTTGCCATTATGCTGTTCTATTTATGCTTTTTTTTTTTTTATCGACTCCTTTTACCATTTCAGTTAAAGCACTTGATGATCGTAGGGATCGACTGCTATCATGACACTACTTTAGGGAGGCGATCCATTGGTGCACTGGTGGCCAGCCTCAACCATAGCATGTCCAGGTAATTTTTTTTGTTGACGCTCAACACCTTTATCAAATAACCAAACGCTCAGGGAGTGTAATCTCTAGTAATCACCTATACCATTGTCTTCTATATATCCAGTTTTATCCATTTTTCCCCCATGGTTTATTGTTGCTTTAATCTGAAATTCTAAACGATTCAAAAGATGTCGGCACTGTTTTGTAATGATGACACATGGTATATATCCTTCTCTCAGATGGTTTTCCAAGTGTGTCCTGCAAAGTCGTGGTCAGGAGATCATCGATGGACTCAAAGTGGCTCTTCAGGGTATGTGACAGACAGATTTTTTTTAATAAATTTCCAGCTTTAAACTTTAATCGCAGACATGCAGTATTGCTGAATTTTACTTCAAGCAACCCTGGGGGGGGTGGTATGACTTTAATAGGAAGTTCCTTCCACCACCTTTCTGTCAGTACAATGCACGTCGCTTGCTCGTACATTGAATCCACTCTTTTGTATTCTGTAGTAACTGCGGTAGCAAATGAATTTCTTGTATCTTACACAGTGACTTCTTTATCCTCAGCTGCACTTAAGACCTACTTCAACTACAACAATTGTTTGCCGTCTCGCATCATTGTGTACCGGGACGGTGTGGGCGATGGCATGCTGCAGAGCGTAGTCAGCTACGAAGTGCCTCAGATTATGCAGTCCATCAAGTCCATGGGAGAAGATTACATGTGAGACTCGACTTAACTCCTTCAACACCCTAAGGATTTCTTTCACCTACTGCCGTTTCTGTGTACAGGCCTAAGTTGACTGTGGTGGTAGTGAAGAAACGCATCGCCTCCAGATTCTTTGCTCTTCTCGACGCCAGACTGGGCAACCCTCCTCCCGGGACAGTTATTGATACCGAAGTCACACGACCGGAATGGTGCGTAATCAGCTGCTGCCCTTATTTTGATCCATGCTTTAGCGTGTATTTTCTTTTTCTTTTTTTTTTTCAGGTACGACTTCTTTATAGTAAGTCAGGCGGTGCGATTGGGCAGTGTCTCCCCTACTCACTACAACGTGGTGTATGACAGCAGTGGCCTAAAACCAGACCACATGCAGAGACTCACCTACAAACTGTGCCACCTGTATTACAACTGGCAGGTTAACAACCCACACACTCAATCATGAAGCATATAACTTTAGATAATATATTAACATGTATAAGATGTAAGAGATTATAATATTGACTGATGTAATCATGTAATTACTAATCCTTTTAATAAATATTTTCACAATAAAGAGCTGGTTTCTGATAAACAGGGTGCCTCTTACAGATTCACTTTTATATGAACTGGCCACTTTCTGTATATTTGGCAGACATTTTGAATGAACAGCTTGTGTAACAGTGTAAATTTACTGTCCCAAAAAAAACAGTTAGCCATTAATGTCTAAACCCTTATCTCCTATACCTTTATCTTTTATTCCCAAACTCGGGGTAACAGGGTCTGCTGGAGCCTATCACAGTGCACATAGTGCAGAAGGCAGGGGTACACCTTGAGCGGTCACCAGTCCATCACAGGGCCACACAGACAGCCACTCACACTCCTATGGGCAATTTAGAGTCACTAATCAGAGAACATGCAAACTATGCACAGAAAAAAGCTTTGCCCAGTTTAGTTTTATGGTGTTAATATTCAACTTTCATGCAGTTTTTTTCCCCCATCTCCTTTTACTATCTTCCCTGTGTAGGGGATTGTGCGAGTTCCTGCTCCATGTCAGTATGCCCACAAACTCGCCTTCCTGGTCGGTCAGAGCATCCACAGGGAGCCCAACCTAAACCTGGATGACTTGCTCTACTATCTGTAAAAGGATTCCGGGGGGGTCTGTTTGTTCAGTTCAGCAGATTCATCTGTTAGATATTTTGGTGTTTGTAACTTTCATTCGAACAAGCATGACTTTATTTATTTATTTATTTATTTTTAAGAAAGCTTTTGAGTGTCTGTTTTTTTTTTTAATACAGGCAATCATGTTTTTTGTTTAATCTGGTAATTTGTTTAAATTCTGTAATTTATTAATACAATAAAAGAAAAATATAAAGAGATTGTACAGTAAAGAAATTTTGGAAGTGAAAAAATATATGGACCCGTGCCATGTTGGTTTATTGCCTTTGCTTTTGTTTTTCGTTATTAAATAAAAGCGGTTTGTCTGAATGTTAATTATATGCACTTAATTTTTTATTATAGACTGCAGTGGGAAAATAAGGGATGAAAAAAAAATGTATTTTATAAATAGAGATTTTAAACTCGTTAGAAATCTGATATCTGGTTATACAGATCAAAACATTCTTTACCTGCTAATCTGACCATTATAACAGTCTAGATAATTAGTTTATAAATGAGGTCACACCTTTACTTATTTTATTAGGGAAAATCCTGTATCCGTATGAAACAGCTGACTAGGATTGGCTAGAAGGTGGCGCTCATGCTTAGCGTCAGAAACGTGTTTCGGCTTAGAAGTTCTAACTAGTACAAAACGTACTTAAGATAATGTTGAAGCGCGAAAGGAGACGTTCTTAGAACAGCTAAATAACTATTATAAAAGGTAGTAGCAACGTTTATTTCCCTAATACGGGGGTCTGCTGGAGTCTATCCCAGCTCTCTTAAGCGCAAAAGGCAGGAAAGGTGCACCCTCGACAGGTCACCAGTCTATCACAGGGCCACACACACACTGGCTAATTTAAATTTAGCAAACATAAATAACACGTGTTTCTGGGACTGTAGGAGGAAGCTGAAGAACCCGGATTAAACCTATGCAAGCACAAGGAGAACATGCAAGTCCACACAGAAAGACCCCTAGCTGAAAATCGAACCCAGAACCTTCTTGCAGTGAATATTGTTTTATACTAGAAAATAATCACATTTAGAAAATAAACATCGAAAAAAAAAATTATATTGTTTGACTGAAATTTAAAAACGAAAACAATAATAGGGTCGGGTTTTCTTTGTTCGTTTTACATAAAACCAGAAATACTATAAATTAATACATTAATAAGGCTTGAAAAAAATAATTTATCAGCTTAAATTTGATTGTTTACAGGGATAAAATGTGTTTTTATTTATGATTATTTTACCAAATTAAGCAGGAATCTAAGACAAATCATGTATCAATAGATCAATTGATTATTAATGACATGCATTTCGGAATCCTTTCTATGATCTAATAATTGAATAAAAATTGAAATAAATGATGACTTATTTATTTATTGTTTGTATAAATAAAAGACATCAAACAACAGCCCGCCCTACCCTCGCGCTCATTCCTCTCTTACTCGCTCATCATTTTGACGCCAAAAAGCATCACTGAACGGTTATACCGTCATAACCGGCACATTGGTATTTCTACAAAAAAAATTGCGCTTAAGTGAAGCTTTCTAACGTTTGCACGACTGTTTAGTTCGTGTTTTTAATTTAATATAAAACTTGTTGATGCGTCACTCGGAGTTAAGATGGACTTGGGTGTTTTTAGGGATTCAGATCGGGACGTCGAATTAGCAAGATCATAAAGAACTTTAGTAATTGAAAGTGTTAAAAAAAATATGCGGGACCGCCTGGCTGAACTGCAGTCGGTGAGTAAAGTATGTCTGGTGCAGAAAGAAACAGTTTTTAGTAGTTTATAGTCAAATTATTTATTTAGATGCGACGCGTAAAAACAGCTAAATACAGGTTGAATCCCAAACGCTGGAAATTTCCTATAGTGCACTAAAAAGTGAGCACTGCTTTTCTACGTTGTGGGGCGGAGCTGTAGGGATCACGGAGTTCTTTGAGATTTGGCCCTGTGTGTGTGTGTTCGAGCAGCGCGGCCTTTTCGCATATAAGCGCGGCTTTATGCAGATCCGCGCAGCGCAGGCTTTACGCAGGTCGTAGCGGATGCCATGCAAACCGTTTGTGTGTGGCGGGGTTTAGTGACACTTTCTTACACGCACTACTAAAAAGATCGAAACTTCTTGATAAACCGATAATCAACGGTAATCAGATATCGGTTTTGTAAAATCGGATCCTCCGATACATATTGTTGGTTTTTTTTTTTTGTTTGAACAATCTAGTCAAAAAGTCAATTTAAATGTCAGTATGTCTTTCAGTCAGTCAATCGGACTCCAATTCATGTCTTTTCAATTTGCTGTGTCGCAAGTAGACTAAAAAAACAGGGTTTTGTCCTATTCTGACACTGCAATGTAAGAAGACATGCATTGGAGTCCGATTGACTGACTGAAAAGACAAATTGACATTCAAATTGACTTTCTGACTAAATTGTTCAAAAAATAATATGTATCAGTGGATCCGATATTACAAAACCGATATCCGATAAATAAACAGAGCCTTAAATAACAGGGAAATATCAGAAAAAAACTATTTCAAATTTAAAAAGTTTTTCTATTTCTAGGTATTGTTTGGGTTGCAGTGTCTGAATAAGACCAAAACCTGGTCCAAATGCTGTAAAGATCTTGGTTTATAAAGTAAAATGACGTGGATTGGAGTCCAATTGACCGACTGAGTGAAAGACATGGCAAAAACTATATTGGTTGTTTGCATGGTTAATTGATCAATAGTTATTAGGGCAATATAATTTATTTATTGTTTTACTTTACTTGTTTTTATAGAGATTTTTTTAACCATTTTATGGTTTTCATTAAAAATTTTTTTTTTATTTTCCCCGTAAACCGCATAGTGTAGAGTTTATTGATCTCTTCTGTCCACCATCCAGCTTGGGATAAATAATGTTTTTCCATTCTATTTTTTTCTAGTAGGACCATTGTTATATTTTTACATTTATGTCTTATGCAACTGAGCAATTGGGGTTAAGGGCCTTGCTCAGGACTCATCATGGTAACTAAGTGGTGCTGGGAATCGAACCCCAATCTTCCAATTTCCAAACGCCTATCAATCCAATGCAACACTGTAAACCCTGTGCTACCACTTCTACCTTTGTGTTGCTGAAATTTAGGGGAGGCCCAGAGATGACGAAGATGGCTACGCCATGGTTCCAGTGGATCGAGGCGTCTTTATGGAGGGCTTTTTCAGAAAGGTATACAACAAAGCTTATTTACATAAGTATCATTGATTAAAAATTAATAACAGCAGGTAAACGGATGAAGAGAAATCAATTCCATTCAACGAATAACATGGCTGACTGGATGCGTTTCAGGTGGAGGAGGTCCGGGGCATCGTTGATAAAATTGTCTCTCAAGTGAATGAAGTGAAAAAGAAGCACAGTACCATACTCTCCGCTCCTAACCCTGATGAAAGTGTGTACATACACACAATCACACACACAACCACATACACTTACCAGACTCTATTTTACCATGTTTTTTATCGGGACTGGTGAAAATATTTAGCACCTTTTAGTATTATTTTTTCCCCTATTAACTTTTTTCCTCTGACATCATTGGTTGCCATCAGTAAGGATCTGGGCACCTGCCTAAGATTTTTCCATTGGATCCCGATTGGTCTCTGGCACTGATCCTGGTGACAGACCTACCTAAGATTTTACTGGTGTCAAAAGGTAATATTAATGATGCCATGAGAACAAGCAGATATTGCATGTGTGTGTGCGCATGCATACACACACACACCATATCTGCTTGTTTGCAGATGCTGTGCTTTGTGATTTGATGTACTATGTCTAGTTTGCGTCACAGCACTGGCTGAAGGCATTGTACTCACACACACACACACACACGCACACACTGCATCTTTTAGGAAATATGCAAAGGAAACCTCACCTTTCCTGCCTTTAAATAAACTCATTCATCTTGCTTTAAAAGCAACACCACGTGTTCCCCACCATGTTATATTATTTATTACCCATTTTTTACTTAATTTGCCATGCACTCTCTCTCTCTCTCTCATATTCTATATAGCTAAACTATGGCTGTACTTTGTATTTGCCAAAAGACATTTTCACTGGTTTTCATAGTTATTATATTTATCAGTGGGTCAAGTTGAAGCTAGGATTGGTTGTTAAACATTTTTAAGACTCCTTTATTTGAACATTTGGTTACAAGCTGGTCTTATGACTAAATGAGCTGTGATCTGTCGCTTTTCATGTCATGTTTTCAAGTCAGACATCCCTTAACTAATAAAAGCTGCTTTGAAGAACAGACCTTTCTTGGCCAGTTTGAAAGTCTGGCAATGTGTGCACCATGGCGCTCTACAGTGCAAAAATTAACTTGTTTCATGATTATTCTGTTCTAATATGGCTTAAATGTACACCTACATGTTTTTAGAAGCCCAGCTACACCCTTTATAAACAGAATTTTTATTTATCATTTATTTAGAGACCAAAGAAGAGCTCGAACAGCTTACTGTGGATATCCAGAAAAATGCCAATGTGGTGAGAACCAAACTCAAATGTAAGTGTGAGAGTGAGATTGCTGTGGGTATGGTGGTGGTGTAGTTGGTGCCAACACAATACGGTGGTTGTTTTAACAAGTATTGTAGAAAAAATGTGGGCATCTCTAGCTTTGTATTTGTCATAGTTCTATTTATTTTTTCCTTTTAACGATTACAATGTATTGTGCTACAATAGATCATAATTTTATATTGTCTCATGACCGAAGTATTGTGATGTGTATCGTGTTAAAAGACCCTTTGCCAATATAAAGCCCTGACAGTTGTTTTTCTGCTCTCGTTCTGGTCAGCTTTGCAGCAGAGCTTGCCTCCCGAAGACCAAGGCAGACGTGCCTCCGTAGACGAACGCATCCAGAGAACACAGGTGGAGATCCTCATCTGCTCAGAAGCATCTTGAATCATTTAGTCCAAACAGCTTGTTCTGTTCCTGTTGTGTTATTAAATTAACATACTGAATTCTGGAAGGCCCTGTACTGTATCTACTATTTGGTGTTTCTTTTGGCCTTGCCTGGCAGCTCCTTTTCCAACATTCTCAATCCAATATTTTGACCTTCTCTTTGTCCCCGGAATGTCCAACATGACGCGTCCCTCTGATTTGCTGCTGTCCAGTCTTGTCACAGAATTTGTCTTCCGCTCTCAGACAACTGTCCTTTGTTTTTGAGCTTAAATAGAAACATTTTGTTTCTGCAAACCTGGAACCTTTGTTCCAGAGGTTATTGCAGTTTAATGCAGATTGTATTGTGTGTTCGCTATTTTCTCTCTCTCTCTCTCTCTCTCTCTCTCTCTCTGTGTGTGTAGTACATGGTCTTGTCTCGGAAGTTTGTAGAAGTCATGGCCGAGTACAACAGCACACAAGTCTTCTTCAGAGAACGCAGCAAGGGCAGGATCCAGAGACAGCTGGAGATCAGTGAGACACTCTTAGAATTGCTCAAATGCACATACTTGCAACATTTCTCCTTGCCAAATAAGTGTGTGTGTGTGTTTATACACATACCTAACCTCATGTAACCAGCATGTGCACATTCTTGAAATGATTTTTGTTTATTGATTGTTAGATTTTGTGTATTGATTATCACAGTGGCTGGAAAATATCAACATTGGTATGGAGGAGAAATAAATCACGCTTTATCTGTATGAAAGGGTCAGACTGTCATACTTTTGCTTCCCTTTCACAATTTTGCAATAATTTTAAAAAAGTAAAGACAAAAAACATTATTAAACTAAGTTTTCTAAGAAAAAAAAGTTGGGTTAAGTGACTGGAATCTGTTTATGTGCAGCTCCCAGCAGGCGCTGCTTAATTAGGCCCTCGTTTGGCTTGTGACACGTGAGACTTGGGTCACTGGAGACCGCGTTGTGGGCGTTACCTTAGTAACGCGAAACTGGGGAGTCGGATAGTCCTCACATACAGCGGGCTGAGAGAAGGGTCACATGCGAAACTTATTTTGTCAGTTTTTCTCTAGGGCAATTTATTCTGTTCTTGTGAACCTTCACGTGATGGGTTATTATATAATACAGTTAGATTTGTGCTATGTGATATGGTTTGATAAGTTCCACAGTTCAGAACATTTGGTTTGTGGATTGATTTCAAAGTGTAATAACTAAAATTAATTTCTACGGTAAAGACTGAGCAGTGCAATTTTACATTTCAAAAAAACATCAAACACTGTTTATTTGATTTATGCCTTTATTCTATTGTACTTATCTATTCATTCATTCATCTTCTATATCTGCTTATTCCCGAACCCGGGGTCACAGGGGTCCGCTGGAGCCTATCCTAGCGCACACATAGGGCGAGAGACAGTGGTACACCATGGACAGGTCACCAATCCATCGCGGGGCCACATACAGACAACCACACGCACTCGCACTTATGCCTATGGACAATTTCGAATCCTCCCACAGTCCAAAAAAAGAACATGCAGGGGAGAACATGCAGACTCCGCACAGAAAGAGCCCGGGATTCAAACCCAGGACCTTTTTGTTGTGAGGCGAGCGTGCTAACCAGTACGCCACCGCTATGCCCTATTGTACTTTATCTATACTTATAAATTATGTATTATATGTTACACAGATTCACATTACAAAATCATCCCAAACATTTATAATAAATAATTTCCAAAAGAGCTATTTAAGTCAGAAAAACAATTTTTTCCCCAACATCTTGCATCCCTAATATGTTGGAATGTCTGTCTTAACCACTTTTATGATTACCATTGTTTAGCAATTTATTTGCATTGTTATTGTTTTTAACTAGTAGATTTTTGCTTGATTTGTGGAATTACAAACTAACGTGACACTAGTTTAAGATAATTCAATCAGACTTATATTAATAGCTGTTATTATTCACTCATTAATTACTTTACCATGCTAGTCAAAATTTCGTGTTGATAAATAGGTATGGTAAAAAGTCTGATCCTTAGTACATACACAAAACCCTTTTTCCTCTCCCTTGTTGTTCTTTTACCTCTGAAGTGTAACAGAAAACCCTGCCAGTGGAAGCAGCATGAAGCTGTAGCAGATATCGTGTGTATCGCTTCGATCATGCTGGTTTGGGTCGTATGACATTCTCTAGGTGTGGGAAATAGGAGATGAAATGATATTATGAAAAGCAATTATAACTGTGTGTGTGTGTGTGTGTTTATGCTTGCATCCTTGTATACATGCAGGTTTTAATCAAGCTATTGTTCTAGCTTTTGACATTTTGCTTCTGCCAGCTGAATAAATACAATCCTGCAGGGTTGTGTTTCTCTCTCTCTTTCTCTCTCTCTCTCTCTCTCTCTCTCTCTATCT
>JAOTQW010058933.1:0-11911 GCA_026260075.1 Sisor rabdophorus
AGCTAAATATTTATTATAAACTGCCTAATGGTCATTAATGATTATAAAACTTATTATATGATTATTGGAATCAATGGAAATAGAAAGTGGATCTAAACCACTTGTTAAAGTTGTCCGCACTTGCACACACACTCGTGCGCATGCACACACCTGTCCATGCTCTCGTCCCCCAGACTGCCGGTAGACAGTCTCTGCCCGCCGTTCTCTCCTTCCTCACAGTCTGTATGGTTCTCAAACTGCTGTATAATGTTCCGCACGTTACTTGCACGCACTGATACAGAGAGTAAAATAAGGAGTGTGTGTGAGTGAGTGTCAGTGAGTGAAAAAGAGAGAGATATTTAGAAAAAGCAACAGTAAAGCATACATTAATAAAGTTCATAATAACAATAATCAGATGACTAACTGAAAGTTACAGAAATGATAAGAATGCAGAAGGAGAAACATGTACCTTCTGTAGGGGATAACGGGACATGGAACGCTGGGAAAAAAAAAAAAGCAGGCGGGAAAAAATATAAAATAATAACCAAATTAAATGATAACCATGATTAAAAAAAAACAAAATAATGTTGAAAGATATTTTTTCAGACTGAGTTCAGGATAAAAACCACTTTCTAATGTAATGATGGATAAAGTGTGTTTCTGCGAGTGTTTTTTTTACTGGATTGGGATGTGCTTCTGGGTTTGCCGATGTACTTTAAGATAGGATTCCGCTTCTTATCCTCTCCATCTTTCTCTCTCTTTGTGCTGCTCAGCTGCTGTAACACAGGGAACATCATCAGGAATAAGACAGATAGTCAGAGTTAAAGTAGAAATTGGAGGAGATATAAACAATGCCCTGTGCGCTGGGATACCCCTGTGACCCCAAATTAGGGAATAAGCTGGTATAGTAGACGAATAAATGAATGAATGAGTTTTATTTTTAGGATCATCAAGCAATGAAAATCCTGTCACCTCTTGACCCCTGAGAAAGACCCTTAAATCTCCGCTGCTCAGTCGGATACAGCAGAATATTAATTAGTAACTTCATTTCCTTAGCTTGCTTCACAACCACCCTGCTGTTGCCAAGTTTGGGGGGGAGGGAGATAAACATCAATTAGAGTAAAAGAAAAAGAACATTCATTTTTAAAATCACTCATCTAAGATTCATAAAGCAAAGATGAAAACTGTAACAGAAGAATTTCACTGAATTCAGGAAAAGTTGTTAAAGTCATATTTATTTATTTATTCACTTTTAGAGACAATTTGGAATCACCAAAATGGACCTAACGTACATGTTTTTGGACTGTGGAAGAAAAACGCAGTATCTGGAGTAAACCCATGCAAGCACAGAGAGAACATGCAAACACGGCACAGAAAGACCCCTTGCCTGGGTTTCGAACCCAGGACCTTCATGCTGTGAGGCAACCGTACTAATCACTATGCAACCGCGCAGATTTATCAACTCAATTCGATTATGTCTTGTTATTATATGCAGTAAACAACAGTACAACATTAAATGGAAATGTGATGTGCCATAGCATGCAAACAATGCAATATTTTATGCGATATTTACAATACAACCAAATAGGGCGGCAGGATATTGGACAGAAAAAATGGCATTGCAATATTTTGTTTCTCTGCTACACATCATAATAAATATCTGAATTTGGAAAGATACAATGCACCAATAATAAGCAACGATACCAACAATTTATCTGTATATTGTATATATGTTGTATATTGTATCTATAAACTTAGATAATTTATTTATTTCTGAAAATTTAGATACTAAAATTAAATAATTAAATTAAAGAAAAACCATCATCTAAAATATCAGTACAATTACACTTTAAAGCTGTAAAAGTGATGGTTCCTGTCAGCTGAAAAGTTTGTACACTAACAGACCTTCAAAATCTAAACTTACACACTGTTACTTAACTTTCCACAACCCCAAGATGTTACTTCACAAACATTCACATGTGAGAAGATTTATCAGCCGAGGGTTTTTTTGTTTTTGTTTCAGCGACTGTACGGATTTGTAGTGTTTCCCCTTTATGTTGCCATTTGATATGTAAATAGAACTGAAGTCTGTTTGTGCTCATCTCTTTTAAAACCTAAATTCTGGTATCAGTCCAACACCTTAACCATTAGACCACCCTGTGAACAACCCAGATAGATTGCCATTCCATCACTTACACTCACACACACTCCTATGGACAATTAAAAAAACCCAATCCACCTAAAATACATATTTCTGAAAAGTGGGGGAAAAACGCAGTACCAAGAGTAAACGCACAAACGTGCAAACATGCAAATTCCGGACAGAAAGACCCTTTTTTTGGGAATTTAACCCAGGGCCTTCTTGCTGTGAGGCAACAGTGTTCATGTTTTTTGAAAATTAAAAAACAGCCGCTCTTGGTTATGCAGTGCAGCTAAAAGTATAACTACAGCACACCCGGCACACATCTCCAGTCAAAGTTCAAGTTAAAATATGGGTACAAACAGAAGTTAAAGCCATTGATGGAGACAAGAGAGTCAGGTACCTACCCTCTTAGTCTTGGGGAAGAAAGCTAGCCACTTTTCCTTCTCCGTGTTGAGTCCTGGGAAAAGTTTGGAGTCTCTCAACTTAATCCCGGCATGGCGCAGGTAAAGCGTGATCGCCGATGCTAATGGGGAACTGACCAAACATCATAGATAAAACATTTTTTTAAAACAATTATTGAAACAAAATGAAAAAATAAATAAAACAACGGTAATTTGTAATGTAGACATGATTAGCTAGATTTCACTCCCACCTTCTGTCCTCTTCGTGCTTAGAGCTGCAAAAAACAAAAACAAAAAAACAAACAGAATAAAGATTTAATCTTCAACCACAAACACAGCAGTCTGATTAAACGGAGGCCACTGGAACACGCTTGTAATTTTCTTCCACTTTTTCAATTTTAAGGTTTAACTCGTCGAGTTTGACTGGTGAAGCGGTCGTGTGACCCTGTGTGCATCTGCCTTTATGACTGCCCTCATATTTTTGTGTGGGAAGTCATGTGACCGCACACTGAGGTGTGTTAGGGCTTTTACTTGATGTGACCTTTGTACCGTTATAGCTTCATTTTTTTATATATCGTCTGCTCTTCTTTTGGAGCTGAAAATTTTGCTATAATTTAACAGGATTTTTTTTTTGATTTTCTAATTAGCTTCAATTTAGTCCCATATGGATTTGCAGAGAAAAGCTTTGCAGTCATGACTTGGGTCCACTTTCCTCCTTAACTAAACCATCAGTGCAAATCATCACTTTTGACTGCAGTTGCTAAGGGGGCGAAAATTTTCAGGGGGGCAGAAACTTTCCATTGGATCCTAATAATGGGAAATTTTGAAAAAACATCCAATTTAAAATCTTACATAATCTATAAGAATGTATTTAAATTATCTAGAAATTTGGATTTTTTTTTGTATATAAACTCTGTATACAAACAAGTATAACATTTTATAGGTTATGGGCAAGTGTCTTAATTCCTTTTTGAAATGATCTAATTAAAAATTTGCTTTATCAGAGTTTTTTTTATTTCTTTATAAATTAAAATTAATTTATAAAACACTACAACAAAGTTTAGAGTAATACATTTAATTTATATAAATACTGACCAAGATAGACAATTTTTACCTTATATTTTGTGCAGGATTTAAGCAATGATTTATGCTGTCGAGAATGCACATTGCATGCAGAGGTTTAGCCTTATCTGCCCTGCAGTGAAGTGTGTTTAGTGATGGAAGAACTCAAATTGCATTTAATGTTTTTTTTTCTAATTACATTTAAGCAGCTTCAAGCTTCACAGTTTATTCTCATTAATTCCCTTATATTACCATTAAATCCAGTTAATTCCTATACTTTTTCCATAAATTTCACATTTTAACATTAATTCCAATTAATTTTTAAAATAATTTCTGTTATTTCTATATTTTACTATAAATACGTTAATTCCCAGATATTACTGTAAATGTTCCATTTATACCCGGTAATTCCCATTATCTCCTGTTAGTTTCTATTAATTCCCAAATACATTTCTGTGAATTCCCATTTATATAAGGTAATTACAATTAATTACTGTTAATATCTCTACATTCCTGCTAATTCTTATGCAAACTTTGAAACCTTCAACATTTCTGAAATTTTAACCCTACGTCTGACTTCTCACATTAACCCATGACAAGCCTTTTTTCTCAAGCTACACTTGCACAAGACCCGCATGGACTAATCAATAAAATCTCACAAAAGCCACAGTGGAGTTCATTGTTGGTTAACATGACCATTAGGGTAATATTCTGTATTAGGTCAGTTTATCAAAGAATATCAAATTTTTTTTTGGTGCGTCAAACAAACATTTAAACTTTTCACGAATAATTTGCATTGAAATTCAGATTTTAATAAAAAAAATTCTTACAGAAGTTCCCACAGAGCAGTGGTCTGTTTTTCCACCACCTGTTTCTCTTTCGCTGGTTCGCCATCTAATTGCTGAAGATCGCTTTCTCCGAACAAGGAGCCCAGCCCCATCAGCTGCTTATTTCTGCAACAATTGCATCATATTATAACAGGTTAATCCAGACACAGTTTAGGAGGTCATCCAACATTACACAGATGTTTTAGTGTGTGTACCTGTAGTCCTGGATTTGGTCCTGGATTTCTGGAAGCACATGCTGCTGGATTTCAGAAAGGGGGCCTCTGATGTCCTCCTGAGCATGGAGACGACTCTCTGCAGGAAAGAAAATTGAAACCAGACCCTTCACTGCGTCAAATTTGCATAACACATACACACAGATGTGTGGACATCAGAGATCATTGTCAGAACTGTGGGAAACATAGGTCCTCAGCATAAACAGAGATAAGAGGGAAGAAAAGACAAACAAGGCTTGTATGTGCTGATTGGGTTAAAAATTCTCAAGTCTGCTGATTCTGGCTCAATCCCACTGAGCACCTTCAGGATGAACTAGAACTAGTTATTAACATAAGCGTGTGATCTCACAAATACTATTGTAAGTATTACAGGTTTAAGAGGGACTTAATCTAAAAAGAAAAATATAGAAAAATTGAAAAAAATGAATGTGATGATCAGGTGACCACACTATGATGTCTATATGTTGTATATATACATCAACAGAACTTACCGATATCACTTAAATACTCGTCTCTGACTTTAATCTTTAAAGGCTGGGGAGGGAGAGAGAGAAATTAGCAAGGTCTGTAAAAATGTAAGCAATGTAAGATTGGACACAACAGGGTTTCCATCCTGACTGTAATTCTAACCATATGCTAACCATTTCAAAATTAACTTTCCATAAACAGTTATTTTGTTGCCGTGAGTCGCCAATAGATGCACTATAAAGTTGTCAGTACTTCGGTTTCTACTGGCTGCCATAGTTGGTGCAGTAGGTGATGCAGTTGGAAAAGTTTAATATTGAATAAAATATCAAGTGACAACATACCACATCTTCTTGCAGTTTAAATAAAAGGTTTTGAAGATGATCTGGTGTTTGTTTACAAAACTCAGCAAAGTTTATCAACATTTTTCCCTGCCACAGATCATGCGTGCTCTACTTTCTTCACTGATAGAGCTACTACTAATTTTGAGAGGTGGGGGTGGAGTAAGGAAGATTATAATGCTCATGCACTTTACATTTACAGCATTTAGCAAACGCTCTTATCCAGAGCGACGTTTGATGGCCCTCAAAGAATGTGTGTGGTATGGAATGGGGAACACCACCATACATGTCCAACACCATACATGTTTCCGTAGAATAAATTGCTAGTGGTCACTCTGCTGATATTCATACTTAAAATAAATTCAATTGAGTTATGCAGTCAGTTATGAGTTATGACCACCAGCACTAACATACGCCTTCTGTTATTAATATTTCGATATGTGTGCGCAAATTTAACATTATACGTAATAGACATTTATATTGAAATCTCTGAAATCTACAGCACAGAATTGAAATATTACCAAATACTGAACAAATATTAGTTAGCTAATGTAGTGATTCACAACGGAACGGAGTCAGTGGACGTTTAAGCATCACGTATGGTGGCAAAGGGAAAAAAGGTGTTTGATGTGATAATATCCCGAAAACTAATATAACATGGATTATCTTTGTTTTTTTTTCTATTTATTACCAGCTGTAGAACATGCAGCAAATACAAGGTACAGGGTTTATTTACTAAACTAAATTAACTAATTACTTTTAATGACTAACTTTCTTTGTTCCTAAAGTTTTTCCATTCTTTTTCATTCTGATACTGCAGTATCTTTCACTCATAACTTGGGGGTGGGGTGGGGGGTTTGACAGAGGGCCTATAAAACCATCCAGTTTGCATCCATGGGATGGTATAGGGCTGGAGAAAGTGTTCAATTAATACAGGTGGAGTGGAAGGAATGAGGAGCTGTATTGACTGTAATTTCTTTTGTGTGTGTGTGTGTGTGGGGGGGGGGGGGTTCCACTGTTCTGTATCCTTTAAAAATCGTTTGTGATTTAAACTCACAGCATCCGGGTCAAGGAAGTGAGAGCAGATCTGCGGTGCGATAGTACGAGCGTCTTTAGGAGTCGAACCCAGGTAAGCCTCCACAGAGAGGTACAAGAGCTATAGAACACAAACACACACACTCACATTCATGAAATGCATCCATTTTAAAATGTTATTGATTGAAAAAAAAATCCAATTGATAATCGCCCCTTTCAATTCAATATCTGGTTTCATAATTATGCATATGGTATTTTTTAAAGGTTTTCCAATATGCAGAATAAAATAAAAATATGAAAAATAGACAAACCAGTGGGTTGGGGTCCAGCAGCTGGCTGAAAATGTATCTCATAAAAACAATCATGTGAGCAGGACGTGTCTTCAGCAGCTCAATGTCCTGAAATGGGCCGTCCATCTGAGCACAGAGGCGGAGACCCACGATTGTGTGTAAAAATGCTTTTAATGCTTTTAAATGAAACACACTGTAATGCAGGTGTAGCTGAACGACTCACTTCATTAATCATATAACTGTCATAATCGTCCTCTTCCTCGTCTGGGCCGATGATATAAGTTTTCACTGCCTAATATTAGATTATTAAACACACTAAGGTCAGGTGGGGGGGGCGGCAGGATAAGGAACTGCACAATAAACATCAGGATAATTGAAACCAAATTATTACAGTCACAAACTTTCCAGTTTCTAAATATAAATATGAACATATTGTTATTAATACAAATGAGAGAATAAGCGAGAAAATACAGAGCAAGAAAGAGATAGACTGAGAAAGCAGGATAGATTAAGAGTGTGTGTGTGTGTGTGTGTGAGAGAGAGAGAGAGAGAGAGAGAGAGAGAGAGAAAATGAGAGAAATAGCAAGTGAGAAAGCAAGAGAAAAGTAAAAAGCTAAGATAAAAAGCCAAAGAGAGCAGAGAAAGCATGAGACAGAATAAGAGAAATTGAAATAGATTGAGAAAAAGTGAGCTTTAGAGGTTGCAAAAAATAGAATGAGAAAGAAAGTGCAAGCTAGAGAGAGAGAGACAGATTGAGAGAAAGAGATGAATAGAGAAAAAAGCAAGATATAGACCATGCAAAAGATAGATAAGAGACAGATCTAGAAGAAAAAAAAAAAAGCTTCATTCATTAACACACAAATGTGGTCGACTGTCCTAATGTTTGGTATGAGGAAAAAGTTACATTCTTTTGCAAGATAATGGTGTGTGTGTGTGTGTGTGTGTGTGTGTCTCACCGAATCAAAAGTGCCAGACCCATGTCTGCGGTGTTGAGAAGTACGGAATGGTGAGAATGGAGAGGAAAACGGGCTCTCGCATGTCTGAAAGAGAGAGAGAGAACAGTAGAATCACTAAGTCATTTGAAAAAAAAAAAATTAAACCAAACAAAAATGTAGCAGAGGCCACTAATATTTTTTTACAGATAACTTCACACTGTACAGGGATCTTTTAAAATCCAAACTATGTGCCCTAATTTATTTATGTTAATTTTTTTATTTATTTATATATATATATATTTTTTTGACCACTCATTGCAATGCCTTTCAATAAACGTAACTGGCACCTTAGCATATTTTCCTGTTTTCCTTACTTTAAAGAGAATAATTTCCATACATTAAAGAAAATTTTTGCAACAAAGCATGCAAAGTGACGCAATCTTGTGGAGACAAATTTCACAAATGTATTCCAATATTACACCTGAAAAAAGAAGAAACGTGCTGGACTGGACTGGTTCTTAACACTTTCACTCGGAGGGACCCTATCCTCTTTCCCACAACCAAACGAATGCTCATCATCTTTTCCTGCTCATGCTCACCTTCCACCTACAAGGGCTTTGCTTAGAGGCCCAGGAGTGATAGCTTGGTGAGGGTAATAAATTTAACCTACAATTTTTAGATTAGCAGTATAACCCCTTAACCACTGAGCCACCAGACCCCTTAACTAACAATGATGACACCAAAAGCAGATGACACCAGTTTTCTCTTTGGTGACATCACAACTGCGGTAATTCTGGAAAAATGACAGAGGCTTTCGTTAATGAAGGTCTGCTATAACTGTGGTTCATTTCAGCTGTTTCAAAATCACTACTTTATGGAGTATATAATTGTGTGCGTGCTTTAAATGAACAAACAACTTACTTCATTTTCTGGTTCAGCCACATCTATGGACAATCGACCTGCAAAAACAGACACCAAATCAATTGATGTTACTCCTGTGTGTGTGTGTGTGTATGTATATATATTATATATATATATATATAAATAAATGTGTGTGTGTGTATATATATATATTAAAGTTTTGCATGAAGCAGCTTTGGAGAAATTTACATCTATATTTTCTTTTAAATTTTCTTTAACAAAATGGAACTACACCCAAACTGCTTCTCTGAGGGACACCAGAGAGTAGGATCATAAATTATATTATTTTTTATCATTTTAACACTTAATTATCTAATAAATTTTTAACTATTAATTAATTTTTACCTATTATATTTTTACCATAAATTTTAGGCAGAAAACGTTTTTTTGGCAGAAATTATAGAACAATTTGGCAGAAAGCGTAGATAAGTTTTTTCTCCCACACAATGAAACCTTTATACATTGAGGAAATTGTGTCTAAACCAGAGGTTACCAGGGTCAGTGTCCTGCACAGTTTAGATCCAACTCTAACCAAACAAACCTGAAGCAACCAATCAAGCTCTTACTAGGTATGCTTGAAACTTGAATGGAGTTTGAGCTAAACTCTGAACTTTTCAGAATTGAGTCTGGTGATCACAGAGCTAAACAGAACTGCATGTTTAGCCAAAACATGAGGAAACATAAGCAAATTATTTACTACATGGCAACCTCAAACGTGTGTTTTATTTTATTTAAAAAGTTTGGTATATATCTAAATAATTGTTAAAATCTTTGTCTCTTACTTGCTGCCTGATGCAATATTTAATTTAATTTATCTTCATCAATTGTATTTTATGGAGAAATAATTGTTGTTTTATTTGTTAGGTATTAAAATGACAGTATGGGCAGTGTTGCAAATAATATTGCTTGTTAAGCAACTTTATAAAATAAAGCAAGTGAAACAAATATTGGGTCTGCGAACAATCTGCACTGGTTTTAAAAAAATTCTAAAATAAAAAGACAAATAAAATTAGATGGATGGTCGGATAGATAGATAGGGTTTGGACAGAGATAGATGGATAGATAGATAGATAGGACGGACAGACAGAGATGAACTCCAGAAGGTATATGACTAAATACCTATCTTACAAACGGCTAGAAAATCTATGTAATGTTAATTTGTAATAAACCTGACTGACAAGTTCATTCTGCTACCTTGTTGTAAGCAAACACAACCCTGAGGGCAGTGAGATGTTTTTTGTCGTGTGCAGCCGAAATGTAGCTAAAGGGCAAGCGAGTGATCCCGAATGAACACTGTTGCCTTGTTTGCTTGTCTTAGATTAAAAAAAAAAAAAACTTGCATAAGCAAACAAGAACCCCATTGTTCAGACATTATCTTTTTACATCACTTGTTGTTTAGTTCCTTTTTTGAATTGATTTAGGATTAAAACACCTTCACACTACATTAGAACTCGTAGGGTGACTGCTGCATTCCTGAAGACTCGCAGAAATATAATCCGGGTTCGGTTGTGACAGACGAGAAACCATGCTGAAACCATGCTGTACCTTTTCATACACTATAATACATAGTACTAAACACGAGACAAGCATCTTATTCCAATTTTACTCACCCTTTGGGGGTTAGATTAAGCTCCACTTTTCCACTACAATTCAGAGCTTGAATGCGTGTTAATTCCAATACACTAGTATGAGTGTGAGAGGTACTAACGGTACTGATTACATCTCAAAGCTGTACATTGGTGTTTTGTCTTTGGTCAGTGGCTTTGTGAGGAACATTCAGGTTTTTCCACTCCAATCAGAACACAGCATGGCTTTATGGAACTTATTTAACACTGTGCCACAAGAGCTTTCAAGTCTCTTAGTTCCAGTGAAGGAATAATATACTGTTATGAAGACTGGAGAGGAACACTACAAGGACAAGAATAACCACACATACAGATCTGATGGCAAAGAGTGTTCAGAAGCTTTTGGCAACAGTCCATGCATAATTGGTTTAGCCGGCGTTTATAATACTAGTTGTGGTGCAAAAAAAAATCTCTAAAATTATGCGCGTGGTTGTGCGTGTGCGTTCGTGGCCCTGCGATGGACTGGCGATCTGTCCAGGGTGTACCCCCCTGCCTCTCGCCCAAAGTGCGCTGGGATAGGCTCCCGCAGACCCCCGTGACCCCGGGAATAAGCGGGTAAAGAAGATAACAGTAGATGGTGCAACATAAAAATCTAAAAAGAAATTTGTTGCTCGAGTATAAAAAATAATAAAATGTACAATGAAGTTATTTTCTTCGCATACCACAGATTAGGATCTGGCACCCCTGAAACTTAGGGTCTGTTAAAGCTTCCACTGCCACCCAGTATGATAACATTTCACAATTTTAGGCATTGCGTGCACAAAGGTTAAATCTTTAAATCTTTTAAAGAATATCTGCATTATATTAAGCAAAATTTATCATGTGTCTGCTGTCGCCACTCCAAATGGCAGTCATGGCAGCAAGTCGCTGCACATCATTTGGGCAATATTGGCGAGAAAAAAAATGGCTTGCTCATTGTTAATCTGTGTGCGAACATCTCGGTAAAATGAAAGTGCTGAGACAAGCACATGTAAGGGTTTATTACCATAGCAGCAGCTCTCAAATACACTATCCTGCTCATTAGTTTGCAAGTTTGTACTCCAAGCTTAAACACACAGACACAATCAAAACTTGGGTTCGACTGGACACAGACACACACACCTTCTCCAGCAGTCATGTAGTTGCTTGCTGTTTCTAAACGTGTTCCATCCTGTAAAACGGAAAGCAACAGCCTCAGACAATTAACCTTAGAATAAAATAAATCAACATCGCTGAAGCGACTCTTACCAGATCCTTCTGCATTTTCACTCTGACTTGATTAGCCCGCCTTTTTGCACTTTCTATTCGCTCCTCCAGGGAGGCAGACGGGTTGCGAGACTGTTCCTCCAGCAGGTCCTGCACAGTATGACACATGGTGGATAAGCCATTAGGGTTAGTGTCAGTTCGCTGTTATATTTAACATTTCAATCTAAAGCCAGTCACTGCATTATACCTGTAGTTCTGCCTCTTCCTGCTCCAGCATCTTTTTCAAGATCTGTGTGGCATGTTTTTGGACTTCAGGATCCTGAAAGTGCAGAGAAGAAAACAGTTAAAGCAAAGAAATATTTAAAAGCGGCGCTCACAAACAACCACACACTCACAAACAACCACACACTCACGAACAACCACACACTCACGAACAACCACACACTCACGAACAACCACACACTCACGA